>OX465242.1:0-208324 GCA_949987775.1 Aproaerema taeniolella | reverse complement strand
CTTACCACTGTTTGTCGTAATCGAAATAACATTTAACAACGGCTAACGGTAATCTTTTTCGTAATGAGCTTCATATATCTTGTATCACCTTGACAAGAAATTGACGTCGTTATTAGGTCATCTGCGCGTGTAACCCGCGTATGTATCTAGAGATCCACGGCGGTCCATGAGTCGGAGACGGACTGTACCTGTGGTTGATGAGCGTGATGGTGCCGGACACTTGCTGGCGCTGGAAGGCGGTGCCCAGGTGCACGTAGTACTCGCAGTCCTCGTCCGCCTCGCTGCAGATGTCGTACGTTTTCTGTTGCGCCTGAAATGTAACATGTAAGCGGGACTGAGAGACTATGCAACCGGTGGATGACGACAACATCTGTAGGTGACGATATTAACGTGATTAAGAGTGTTCTTTTGTGTGTCGTCATGCCTGCAGCGTGACGTGCTTGGGGTGGTAGTAGATGGAGTCAGCGAGCAGGTGCAGCGAGCGCGCTACGGCGGTGGAGCTGAGCACGCGCAGCGTCACAGAGTGCAGGCCGGCGCGCGCCGCCCGGCAGCACGCCGTGCCGCGCGCGCGCCCGCCGCCGCGGAACCACGCCGGCCACACCGCCCATCCGCCGCACACCAGCGCGCCGCCGCCGCTCACCTCCTGCCGATACAGCCCGACTGATACCACATCACCACACATAGACACCGCGCCGCCGCCGACTCTTAAAGGCGAGAGAACAAATTAGAGCATCCCCGCCCCTCCGACGACTCACACTATCTCACTCCATCCGAAAGAGGCAGAGGCGGGGAAAACCCCTGCGAAACTCTCGACAGTCAGCCAGGGTTCTAGAGCGATCAACTCAAAAGGGGACAGGATGCAAAGAGCAAAATCCGCTCCAGCAAATACAATAAAATGTTCAAAAAAAAGCTCATTGACTCCATACGAGTAGTGATACCTACCTATGGGTTTCTGAATACCCTATCCTAATATTTAGCTAGATAAAGTTTCATGCTAGACATGTAAATATAATCAAATCCCTCTGCAACTAATTCAGGATAAAGAATCGAGTATAGGTATCTCACCGATAGTTGGTGTGATTGCCACGCGTCCTCGGTGAGTAGGAAGAACGCGGCGTGATGTGCGTTGGAGTCGAGCACGAGGCAGATGGAGTGCATGTCGCCCAGCAGGCGCGCGCCCAGGTCCAGCACGTCACCGGGCAGTCCTGGCGCGCCGCCCGCCGGCCCCCACCCGCCCGCGCCGCCCTCGCCGCCCGGCACCACGCACGACAGCAGTGACGTCATGTTCGGCACCAGCACTGCAACCACACCCCGCCCGCACCACGCACACATACACTCAACGAGCCTGCCACCTTTTCATTATTTCTGGTAGATTGGCTGACGACTGATCGATCAAGTCACAGCCGTAACCGCTAGGTCTGGGAAACATGGAAGTTGGTATTGTGTTTCTCAAGAAACGGTGGCGAGAATCGCAGGGAAAAAAAGAATTTTCAAAATTAATAATTTAATTATTTGCCAATTTCGATTATAATCAATAGTATTATGGATGTCTCAATAAGAGTGCACTTTTTCATTTTAAATAAAATCACGTTTTTTATGAATAAGTTGTGATATATTTATTGGATTGTGAAGAAGACAGTTCCGATTAAGTGTGGAATAAAATATCCATGTTTCTGATCTCTTTTCACTAAATTTTACATTAATTTTTCACAGAGATGTGGCTGTATCTCACCGATGACCAAAATATGCACCAAACAGTTGCTCGTTGAAGGTGTATTTGGCCATTCAGATGGAAATGCGCTTCATCGGAGAAGATGACTTTTCCGAAAAATTGGCATCGATTTCACTTTGCTCTGTTACCCATTGAACAAATTGCCGGCGCTTTCCGTGGTCTGCTGGTTTGAGCTCCTTAGATCTTTTACGCATGAAGGTGAAGGTCTTTTGTCAAAATTCACTGCGTAGTGCTTCGTGAAAGAAGTTGATGAGAACTATGCCGAATCGATGTTATTGGGTTTTCGGCGACACTCTCGTTTACAGCAGCAATGTTTTCAGAGACTGACCGATACGTTGATACAAAGGAGTCTTAATATCCGTAATCGACCCTTCATCAGCCCATATACGTCCCCACTGCTGGGGCACGGGCCTCCCTCAACAGCATGAGGGGTAAATGCCATACTCACCACGCTTGGCAGACGGGTTGGCGAGGGTTTTGATATAATTGCAGAGTTTTCCTTCTCCGTGTGCAGATGAACTTGCTTGCATATTTACCTTAGTCGCCTTGTACGACACCTCGGTAAGAAAGAGGGTGATCCTATTCTACTCTGCCGGGGACTCACACGGTAATCGACCCAGATTCGTTAAATTTTTTGACCACTCTTCGAATGGTTGAGCACTTTCTCGACTGTTTGTCGAAATTTGCGAGCGGTGTAAACCGCGTTGTTTTTACGTAAAGCGTTCCATTTTTAATAGTCGGAATAAACATAGGTTACAGTTGTCAAATTTCAGAGTTGCCACTTGCACGAAAAAAAACAACGGGTTGCACTCCGGGAGTGCCAGCAGAAGTGAAAACTTGAACATTAACGTTGTGCATTAATATGGAAATAAAACAAAATACACAAAAAGAGTCTGTTATTCTCAGGATTCTAACCCTCAACCTGTTGCTTACAATTTGGCAACTTTTCCACTCGACCAAACTGTCTACACTTTCTATTCAGTAAAATAGTCTATCGGTATTTGTGCACTATGTGCGAATAATTGTTGACTTCTGTCACAGAGATAATTTTACCATAGGGCTACCATCCGTCCGTGTTTCCACCCATACTTCAAAGTGCACAACGCTGCTAAAGAAGTTTTCACTTCAAACAAGGTGGAAACCCTATCCTACACATTTTCGATCAAGGTCACGCAACATCTAACGATCTGACGCGAGTTCATCGCGAGTTTAACATTTTTTCCCCTTACTAAAAGTGCTCAACGCTGCTAAAGAAGTTTTCATTTCAAACAAATTATTCTACATTTAGATAGAGCACTCTTACTGAGACACCCTTTATAATACGTAGCCTACGCGTCTAGGAGTAGGTAAATGGGTGGTATAAAAGCCTCATAAATACACACGAGGTAAGTCCCTATAGAAAATGCAATACAGACACCCGACATGTTTTCAATAATTTTCATATATGTATTTCATTCAAATTCATACAATATATTTAAATTTTCAAGTGGCCTATTCTGATTTGGTGAAGGGACTGTGTCCCTGAGTTAGTTAAACTGTGTCCCTGAGTTAGTTAAACTGTGTCCCTGAGTTAGTTAAACTGTGTCCCTGAGTTAGTTAAACTGTGTCCCTGAGTTAGTTAAACTGTGTCCCTGAGTTAGTTAAACTGTGTCCCTGAGTTAGTTAAACTGTGTCCCTGAGTTAGTTAAACTGTGTCCCTGAGTTAGTTAAACTGTGTCCCTGAGTTAGTTAAACTGTGTCCCTGAGTTAGTTAAACTGTGTCCCTGAGTTAGTTAAACTGTGTCCCTGAGTTAGTTAAACTGTGTCCCTGAGTTAGTTAAACTGTGTCCCTGAGTTAGTTAAACTGTGTCCCCGCTTTTGTTTCAAAGTTACCTACTTCCGCTGATGATGATGACGAGAGGAGACCAAAACAACTAGCGATGTGTTGAATTTATACTGATTACATGTATTTATGCTAACAAATAAAAATCCATGAATGCTATTAGTGTATTTCGTGGACACAACATCTTGCTGCAGTTTCGTCTAATTGAAGTTATATTTGCGGATGTTGGGAGTTTGAGAGTGCAGCAGCTCTAGCACGATAACGACAAACTCGCGCTCGGCTCACGCTGAAACTTCACTTAGATTGCGCGAGGGTGCCGCGCAAAGGCTTACTCTTGTCAATGTTGACATTTTGACATAGGACCGCGGTTTTGTCGCGGCGCTGTCACTATTGTACTCGGCCTGCTGATTCTAATGTTTCTTATTTTATTTTTAATTTCACAAAATGTTACTCATTTTAATATGACAGACTATGTAATTGGCTTAGCAAATTTTTAAATTAAATCATTTTAAGGTGGAATATTGTACGCTGTATAGTTTGCAATAATCGATAAAATTAATAAAAAAGTTAGGGCAGACAGACAATGAAGCGATTGCACGAGAATTTTGTTTTACGGCTGAAAGTCTTTTTCGCAAATGAAGTTGGAGGCATCAGTTGGCAATAAAGAAAGACTTTTATTTCTTCCAACATTAATTACATGATAATTTCACGTTGATTAAATAGAAATAAATTCTGATTGTCGGTAGGTTCGCCTATTGCTGGTGCAATGGGTCAGTTCCAAAACTTTGACAAGACAATCTTGTATTTAAAACTTTTTTAACTTTTTATAAAAAAACAGACTTCAAAAAGCGAACAATTACTCGCATGGCATAATTATCTTAGTCTGCCAAAATAAGCTTGTATGAATACTTATTTCATTAAACTTGTTCCTGTTCAAACCGGCACCGACATAAAAAAAACATTCCTCTCTATTTACCATATTCCGCTATGAATTCACCTATTTGCTGTTTTACCCGTAACCATTACTTACTCGTGAACATAGCTTTAAAAAAATATTTCACCTTTTTTGAAGGCGGGTCAATTTTTTGTTAAAAATATTTTATTTTATTCTTTTTAAAGGTTATCATTTATCTATATTAATGTTATAAAGAGGAAAGATTTGTATTTTTGTATGTAACGAATAGGCTCCGAAACTACTGGATTGATTTGAAAAATTATTTCACCATTAGGATGCTACATTATCCCTGAGTAACATAGGCTACATAATTTTCACGAATTCCCACGGGAACGAAGTCCCAAGTGGGATGCTAGTCATTCATATAACTCCCTCGTAGATTTATTATAAATCACTCGAGATTAAAGAGCGATATAGTGATCAATTACTTTCACCCCACGGAAAGATATGAGCTGGTAATATTCATAACCAGTCGCAACATGGCAAGAAAGATACGGGGTAGTACAATTCTCAAACCGATCGCCAGATGGCATGAAAGATATGGGGTGATATTATCAACCGATCACCAGACGGCAGGAAAGATGTGTGGTGGTAATATACTCTACCGGTCACTAAACGGTGACCGGTAGAGTAGGTAGCCCCAGGACACAAAGGAGCCCTAAAAATAACTTAAAAGTCTCAGGGAACAACTTCGCTTTTGCTTCGTTTACATTGATGACCTATTATCATCCATATATATGACCGTAAATTTAAGTTTTTATTTTTTATTTTTGACCTAAACTACTGAAGCGATTTCGATAAAAAATTTATGGGACCAATCTGAAAGTAGATGCTACCGAACTAATAAAAAATTTTTGAAATCGGTCCACAAATGACTGAGTTTTGAAGTAACAAACATTAAAAAAAAAAACCTGAATTGAGAACCTTCTCCTTTTTTTTGAAGTCGGTTAAAAATTACTTCTCAAGCTGACAAAATGTTTCTCAAGCTGACAAAATGTTTAAACACTTGCTTCTAATACGATCTGTGCCAATTTTTGCCGACGATTAACGATGCATCGAGTAACCGCGTTATGCGTTTTGTTTAGACCTGTTAAATTATATGTGGGAAGGTAAAATTTATCTTAGTTTATTAGCTAGACGTTTATGTTCAAACAGGTTATTGTGTTCATAAAGCATCATATTACTCGTAAATAATATGATGTTCATAAAGCATCATATTACAGTAACATCCAATACATCAATATAATAGCGCGTTAAGAGTTCTCCTAAAGGCTAAGGATCATAGTGCTCTGGAAACAGAATCAAGGCATTAAGGCTATTGCACGAGACCCAGGTGTGGTGGTAAGTCATCCATTATTTTGTTAAGTTATGGCCAAATATTTTAAAACTTTAAATTAAAATATTTGGGTCCTTCTCCAAAAAGTGGCACCGTAACCTGCCGTACAGTTTTTGATTAGAAAAGTATGAATTTTTGAGTTTTGTAAACTAAATGTTATATTAAAATGTTGTATCGAGTCTTATTACATAAAGGCCAGCTATTGTAATGGCAATAAAATGAATATTTCTTGAGCAGTAAAAGATTGTAACACCAGTTTCCCATCAACCTGCCGTGTCCTAACGCGACTTACATCGATTTAAAATCAGTTTGACTGAATTAATAAAGTGATTTCTTTTGTTCTGTCCACTTTAATTGAAAGATAGTGAACTAAACATTGTTGTTTTGTAAATTATGGCTCATATTTTTAAGTAAGTACTAAATTAACTTAAGTTAAACTTTGTCAGGCGTTATTTTGTCATCAACCTGTCGCCATAAACCCACACGCGTACCACTCACACTATTGCAATTTGAACCAGTGGCGTGCATTCCATACAAGCAGAAAAGCAGTGCCTACCCTAGGGTATTCAAGGAAAAAAAAACAAAAAAATATATTATAATGTACACTAACGATGACAGAATCAAAATTTGTGGAACGAATAAACGTTTTACTAAATCACGTTATCTACATAATTTTACCGAATTTAAACTTTTTCAAAACAGCGCCATCTAAACTAGGTACTAGTTCAACATTAGAACTAGTAAGAAGAGAGAGCCGCTAGATGGCGAAGCTTATAAGCACTCGTTTGAAATGCCTTTTTTGTTGATAAATGCTGGCTTCTGATTGGCTGTTTCGCCTCCCCCGCCAAAAATTAATGAGCTGATTGTATGGCGAAAAAAGCTCTGCCTATAAAGCGATGCTACCAAATTGAGAAGTGTCAATATTCGGTAAGTTTGGAAGGGCTGTTATTAGGTTTTTAATTTTGCGGCATTTTATCTTATTGGATTGTTTTTCTTTTGTAACTACGTACGAAAACTTTTGTAAATTATTGTTTTATCAGTTTATAGTGATTGTTAGACATTTGTTTAGAACAAAATGAGTGCAATAAGTTGTGAAAAGTGAGGTGATGATGTTTGTTTGCCGAAACTTTGTAATTTTTCAAGTTTACCTTTTCAAGAAAAAGTAAACATAATCGCAAAAGGCCCAGATTGGATATAACGCAAAAAAAGGTACTTACCACTAAGACATTTTAATACTAAAATATACGACATTGATAATTGACTCACGGATTGTGTGCAATACTAACCGCTTATTTTGTTTTCCGTGCATTTTGTTTTCAAACTGTTATAAAAACGTTTGAAAGAACACAGGTTATTTTGATTTAATAACCTGAATACAGCGATTAAAAAGCATGAGCTTTCTGAAAAAATATATATCGATTCTTATATTGATTCCTCATATTTACTGGGTAAAATTGGTTTTAAATGCACGAAGGTTGGTTTACGAGCTATTAGATCAACATTTGCTCCTCCTCTTTGTCGGACCAATAATGCAAAGAATCGCTTCGTTGTGAGAGCTTGTGAGACTTATGATAGAACTTACAATGATTTGGACATTTTTAACTTACGTTTATCCCAATTTGTTTCTGCCATCAAGAAACATCATAAAACCAAATTAAATTAAACTTATTGTTTTTATTTTTGTTGTTAGGTTTTATCTTTGGTTTTATATTTTTTACACTTGTTCCTATCTATATTAAGTTTAAAAAAAAGTTATTTAAATTATTTAGTTTATGTATCCAACGCATAATGTTATATCTTTTTGTGAAAACTTGACTGGCTTATGGATTAGTTTACTTTAGAATAAGTATTTTGTGTTGAATAGCTGTATGTTTTCCTTAATAAAGAAAAAAAAAAAAACATCTCGAAGCTACATTGAAATGTGTCTCGTTTGGCAAAAGTCGCATAGAAACGAGTTTGAGCGGTCAATTAAAACTAGACATTTTCATCACTAAATGTTCACTGCCTACCCTGCCTAAAATGTCTATGCACGCCACTGATTTGAACCAACCCCCTCCCATGTAACAACGCACTCAGTCACTGCCTACGCATCAAAGGTGAAACATGTGTCACGCAAAGGAGGGTAATGTGTTTATCAGCCTATGTATGTTTGTACCTTTGTGGCACTATTTAGACCAAACGCGTGGGCCGATTTTGACAAATGATATGTCGTTGGATTTTTCTTGACGGCGCAAATGTAATAAAAGTGTAAAATTTGGAAAAATTAAACTGGCCTTATAGTAAAGAAGAAAAAATGAAAATTGACGACTAATGTCAAATGGGGTATCGTTGAATAGGTGTTTAAAAATATTTTTTAGGTTTCTTATATCATTTTTCAATCAGAATTATCGCCTATAGGATCTATGACGATTTAAAGTTGATTAGTATGATTTTTCACTTAAATGTAGGCTTTTTATTCGGAAATTGTTCAATTTTTATGTAAGTGAGATAAAAATATACAGCTAATGAGGAGATCAATAAACAAATACAAATATCTGACCCTAGCTAAAAAGTGTAAAATAAAATAAATTAATTTAAAAAATTAAAAAACCCGACTGCGTTATAAAAACTGAAAAGAAAAAACAAGTTAGTTCAGTAGTCGAGACTTTTATTATTGAAACATAACGATTTTAATAGTCTGGACCCATCAAAATCCGCCTTACTAATAATGCGTCCCGATTGTTAAAATCATTATTTTACTATGCAGTAATATTCAATAATAAAAGTCTCGATTACTGGAGTTACTTGTTTTTTTCTTTTCAGTCTTTACTATGCAGTTGGGTTTTTTAATTTTTTAAATGAATTTATTTTTTATATTATTTCAACCCGATCCGGTCTGGAGTCGCCGTAGTGTCGTCCTGCGGGTGCGAGTGTGTGACGCGTGTGTCGCGCTAGGTGTCGTTTTGTGGTGGAGCCACCTCCACCATCTCTTCCTATGTGTGGTTACTGGGTGTGGTTACCGTTGAGCGTGGGCGGCTGCATGTAGCAGGCGATGGGCACGGCAAGGTCCGGGCCGTGCGACGCGCGCAGCAGCAGGCGGTCGTGCAGCGCGCGCACCGTGTGCGGCAGGAAGTGCACGCGCAGTAGCAGGTGCGCGCCCGACGTGACGGCCGGCCGCCCGCACAGCTCCACGTGCAGCGCGCCACTGGCCGGCGGACGCACCGCCACGCGCACCTCCGCCCGCGACAGGTTCACCACGCGCACGCACGCCTGTGCCCGCACGCACCGTCAGACGAACGACACGACGCGACGTAGCACGACACCGCACGCCCCCGGTCAGACGGGGAGGCGGCGGATCGAGCCCTCCCCGCGCCCCCGCTCGGTAATAACACGTCACGTAGAGCGGTCACGAGCATCCCATAAATAAGTACGCTAAGCTGTGTCAAGTAAAGTAATTAAGAACGAATCGTTGTTAACGTACATTTTGAATGGTAAGCGTTAAGATATTTTAGAAAATGTGGCAGTACTTAATATACATACACATTTATTAATGCTCGTGACTGTTCGCTCGGACCGCACGCTAACCGTCGTCGCTATACCATTCCTTAACATTAGGAACTCTGATTTCTACCGAACCTGTATTTTTCATTTAAATAAATTAAAATATATTCCGTTACAAGTGCAACGAGACAAGACTCTTAACGATAGACTGCAGTGAAAAACATATCGATTTCGCGTGTACCAATTTACTTATCTGGTTGGCAATAGGAAATTCGGTCCTGACAGAAGAGCTTCATGGAAGTGCCCCTGATGTAAGACACTTTCCACAATAACGAATGAAAAACGCGAGCAACGGTATCAGCTGCAAAAATACCCCTCTGATATTGAACGACCAACCACTCACCGCTACTTCAAACGAACTCACCACCGTCAAAAGGGATTTTCTTTCCAAGGACCAATTTTTCAAATAAATAATAAAAGGGGTCCAGTTAAAAAAAACCAACGAGAACCTATTTGTTCGACAATCCCATCAGCAATAATCAGATTGACAACATTGTCCGAGTGTCAACTTTTGGTTCAAAGGAGAAGAACATATTGTTGATATTCATAAATCATTACATAGGTGCTTATAGCCTGAAGGAACCCCTTCTCGTGAACGAACTTCCTATCGCCAGTAATCAAAAAATATTTGTCAACGACCACCTGAAGCCAACATCCCAAAAATTGCTAACCAAAACAAAAAACTTGGAGAAGGAAAAGAGCTACTCTTACATATAAATTCTGTAAAATTCACATACGACATGTATGGAAGTTTTACCCATTAAAATATTCTACCCTGTTTGTACTGGGAATGGTAGGCTACAATCAACTTAAGGTTAGAAGAGAGATGGCGTTGGTTTTGTATCTTTCTATTTTAGTTCGATGTAAAATGTGCAACCCGAACACACTGGGGCAGGTCGGACTATGTGTTACTGACGAGTATGTTTGTGTGTCGGCGGCGGCGGCCGCAGCTGCCGGCCATGCCGCGTGCACTCGCTAGTCATTCTATGTAAATCAGTCGGTTTGATTCGAAAGTAAGGACGTTTTTAACTTATCCATAATCGGCAGCTAAAAGGATAACATTTGTCAGCTCACCGTATGCAGCTCGTACAGCGTGAAATTGACGAACTGCAGCGAGTCGGGCACGCACACGAGGTAGTCGGTGGCCGCGGGGGGGCACGATGCGCCCGACGCCGCCGCCAGCTGCAGCGTGCTCGCCCTGCAACCAGCACCGCACCATTAGCACCGCGCCGCTACCAACGCGCCACTGGCACTGCGCCACTGGCACCGCGCCACTGGCACCGCGCCACTGGCACCGCGTCACTGGCACCGCGCCACTGGCACCACGCCATTGGCACCGCGCCACTGGCACCGCGTCACTGGCATCGCGCCACTGGCACCGCGCCACTGGTACCGCGCCTGACTCAATACTACACTACCCCTTTAGTCTACTTTTTATTTCTAGACTTTCTCATCGACAACGTGAGAGCCGAGTAAAAAGGCTCGCTAGCTCGTTTATATTATACTCCCTCTAAGTTAGTCAATTTTTTTTTGAAGTTCCGATTCCTCCAAGTAATTATTTGTTGGGTAACTAAATCAGTTTTAATACAATTTACTTCCAAGGCGTAGCTACTTTACAGTTTTTAAAGGTATATTAACATTTTCACAGTCCACGGTATCCAAACGGATACAATTTGTATGGTGTTTTTGATGATGGACTGTGAAAGTGTTAAGTTTTACATTTAGGTCTAAAATCTTAACATATGAAATATTAGCGACCCGCCCGGCTTCGCACGGGTGCAGTTATTGATACTTACTAAATATGTATACTAAAGAATGTCTTTATATTCAACGTTCACAGCTTTTCGTCATGCACCGCCAGCATATATTATACCATATAAACCTTCCTCTTGAATCACTCTATCTATTAAAAAAAATGGCATCAAAATCCGTTGTGTAGTTTTAAAGATCCAAGCATACATAGGGACAGACAGACAGATATAAAGACAGCGGGAAGCAATAAATAAAAAAGAAATGCTTCATTTTTTTCAAATGAAAAACAATCAACGCTCAAATCTAAGCCTGCATTGTTGAAAATTTGGCCCTGCGATTAATTATTGGTCATTACAAAAGATATCTTTATCGGAAATTGTAGGCGTTTAAATTGGAACTGTAAATCCGATGGTATTAAGAGAAATTCGGGGAATCAATCAATACATCCATGTATTTGTTTTCATTTTATTTTTATTTTATCTTCTCCTGTACCACATCCGGTGAGTATTGTGCACTCTATTATAAAAGTTTTAGAGATTTTACCAGCAATCGCGTGTCATTGCAAAGTTTAGGTGGATTCAGGTTTCTTAATAAAATAACAGGACAACCAACTTTCAACAGAGAAGGGAGTCCAGACGGGTTCAAAGAATTAAGAAATTCTGTGGGAAAATGAACTGCTTCTTCCAAATCGAGAACAGTAATCATTGCCCTAAGCTAGATTGTGGTCAAGAGCGAACCCATTTTTAATTAACCCTAGATAACTAAACTACATTCACGGTTACATAATAACTAAACATTAGTCGAACGGACTACGCAATAAAAAAACACGATATTGTCGAAAATATTTATTAGAAATAGGAACTTGTTCCGTGGCACAAATTTAATGTTAAATAGAAACTTAATCATAATAAAATATTAACGAAAACCTTATTCTAAACATTTACTATACATAACAACATTGTGAGGGCCACAAATTGCTTTTTTGCATTTCATGCACCGATGTTTTGTCATTTTTCGCGCCTTTGATGGACATAGATGATACATTTTGCGCATATTTGACGTAGAATGGATAGCGGCTTCTACGTCAGGTGTGATGCCCAGAATATCCTGTATCATAACTTTGATATCTCGTCGTAAAGTTACCGTCTGTAATCTCTGCTGCAGCCATGGCAAATCCTCCAATTCTTTCGCTTCTGCTCTTGGACCTGGTATAAAATGTATTAGGTTCCGTCTCAAAGTGCAAGTAGAAGCTGATCTAGGTGTAGTCGAGCATTTATATTTATTTTTCCCAAAGAGGTTACTTGTAGATGGATGGATAACACGTAAATTATTATTGTTAGTAGAGTTATCATTACTTGCACTGTCTAAATTATCATCTGAAGGGTCATCAGAAGAGTAGGTATATGACTTGAGTTTGAGCTCTATTACTTGGGCGAATGATATCTTCGTCAGATTCCATCTTACTTTTAGTATTAGGAGGATCGGAATCGCTGTCAGTGGTTCGATGTATTTCTTGCAACAAATTATCCTCTGTTTCCAGAGACGAGTTGTCCAATAGCTCTTCGTGTTCATCTTCCATATCCTCTTCGAGCCACTTGCGTATCTGCTCCTTTTGTCGTCTCAACTCCATCTAAGATTAGATTGAAAAAAAAATGTATCAATCAATACACACATTCCAAAAACTATTCATTGAAAACCACGCTCATTGGCATGAAATCTCAAGTAAATGTTGTAAATAACAAAATTTTCATGCTTAAATAAGTAAAACAATATAAATAAACTTTGATTTTAAAAAATATCTGAAAGTAAAAACAAAACAAGTAAAAAAATACAGTGACAGTAATTCACTTACCTTTGCATAAAAGTTACGTTATAACTAGACTTTCGTCGAGTGGACGACGGGATGGTCACAGGGCGCGTCCTGTTAAGCGTGTGACTGCAAATGCGTCACACGTGGTGTTATTTACAGTAATCAGGAAGGTAGAAAAAGAGCGGAGGGCAGGGGGCGCGGGCAAGTGCCCGAACTGGACTTTGGCGGGGGGGTGCGTAGTCGTCTGGACGAATGTTTAGTTATCTAGAAAAAAAAGTATCGACCGAGTTGTATATTTGCGTCGGCGCGTCAATCCTTGAAAGAATCAAGTTGTTTACCTTATCTAATTGTTCGTTAGTTGGTGATAGAATCGCTCTTTCTTTAAACCAGACATAGTCTTACAACTTAAGTTATCAATGTCAGGGTAAACATGGTTGACAAACTCTTGGATGTTGTCTATCAAAACACAAAGGTTTTCTAGGTTAATCCTTCGATCACTTTGTGTTAACTCTCCATTGCCAACCTGTTAACATTAAATTAAATTAAATGCTGTTAAGAGCCATATTGACCTATATTAAATGGACAAATTTATTTATAGTTATTAATGATATACTTAAGGCACGTATATTGTTCAAAGTTTTACAGTGCAGTAGCCGAGGAAATTAAACTAAAAAAATGTTGTCAAAACTAACATCGTATAGGTACACACGGCAGCACATCAGGCTATACATGTTAATCTTGACGTCGCCATTAACTCGCTCGCGCCGGCTTTCGTAGTACAAATGGGTAACCTGACGTGCTGCTGTCTGTACATCTAAAATTCTTAAAATATAGTATTTTCAATCAAAATTAACTGATAACGTGTTTACGATTTAACAATGTGCACATTGATCAATGTTAAATGCACAATGTATTATGGCACGTATATTATTCAACGTTTTACAATGCAGTAGCCGAGGAAATGAAACTAAAAAAAATGTTGTCAAAAACATACGTTGTTACATCGTTATAAGTACATACTTACATCAAAAGTTCTCAAACTGAATACGATTTGCACTAAAATTTTACGATATTACACAAAACATTAAGGATAATTCCTTAATCCATTTTTGTGTATTCATGTTAATACATTGAATAACACAAAAATATTTTAAACGAATAATTTCAAATATCCGCCAAAGTAGTAATTTTTTTTCATCCATCCGGATAGGTAAAGGTCGGAGCCATACAACCAAATCTTTCTTAAGTAATTTCTTCCACTCAAAGTCTTCATTTAAATGAAGGCAAAAGAAAGCCAAATCTTGAGTTTTCTATTTAAAAGGCAATATGCCAAATCTTTTATAATATTTTATATCATAGTCAGTCCGTGTATTTCAAATCCGGTTAATATGGTTCAAAATCCGTGATAAATATGTCAAATCCAGTGAAGCATTTTATAAAGTGTAGTGCAAGTATAGTGTATTCTCTTTGGCGTTTTTACAGAATATCTTGAAAACTGGAGGCAATAAAGCGATAAATAGGTTGAAAAGTTTCTGGCGATGCAAGAAGTTCCTGAAGAGATGGCGGGATGTCTTTATAGATTTCGAGCAGCTGATCAATGAAAATGATTCTTGCCAAGTTATGGGCGGGACAGTCATAAAAAATGTGTTCACGAGTCTGTGCTAGAGTGCAATTTGAGCATAGAGGAGAGCCAATAATTTTCATACGATGTAAATGGGCTTTAAATTTACAATGGCCAAATCGTAGCTGACATAATATCTGCGTATAAAACTTCCTGTTCAAATTTCTTGTACTCTTTGTAAACCAGGGCCTTTGACCTACCTTTTTATTAATTGCAGCATACCAAACACCTTTTTCTTGAGCGGCAATTTGCCATTCATCCAAACATTGATTATTAATATTTACTTTAATGACATGTAAAAGATCAGTCCAAGGAACGAGAGTCTTTTAGGTTCTCCATCGTGAAAGATAACTGATTTCACAAGAAAGTCTGCATTTTCATTGCCTACCACCCCTTTGTGAGCAGGAGTCCAAAAGAAAATTATGTTCATACCTTTCTGTGATGTCCAATTTAACCATACTTCTTTTATTTTTTAGATGATATGACTTGTGGAGATGCTAAAATGATGATGCTGAAGTGCAACCAACACAGACATGCTATCACTTATAATAAGCCAGTTTTTACAATCGGTAAGTACTTCTTTTATTTTATTTATTTTAAAGCTGCGAGTATAGCTAAGGCTTCAGCATTAAATATACTCAGTATTCTTGGCAAACCAAATCCATGACCAGTTTTAGTATTCTTGTGATAATATGCAAGGGAAACCTTGTTCTGATTTTTTGAAGCATCAGTATATATTTGATTGTAATTTTTCCAAAATGAGAGCTTCTCATAGACAGCTTCTTTAGTTTTTAATTCTGTGTCAATGATTGCAGGTACATCACAAAATTTGCTTTCAAATTGACCTTCATAACATGGCCATATGTTATTCTTTTTATATATACCATACTGCTCAGTTATTGCCAAAACTTCAGAATAATTTAAAAGTATGTAAGGGTATTTAAGCGAAGAAATGGAAGATGGCAAACTGAGGCAAAAATTAATTTTGGATAAAAGAGGATGATTAACTCTAGAATTAAGTTTCAGCAAAAATCTAAATTTTAAATATTTAAATCTTAATAATAGAGGAGGAATATTACACTCGACTTGCATGGAAACAATTGGAGTAGTTTTCATTGCCCCAGTGATTAAGTGAATATTTCTATTCTGGATTAATTCTAACTTATGAACCAAATTTGTATTAGAAGCAGAGCATGAAAAGCTGTACTCAAAATGTGAACGCACAATTGATTTGTAAAGCATTAATACAATTTTTGGATCAGCACCAAAAGAGGCACAAGCTAGGGATTTCAGAATATTGAAAGCTCGAGAAGCCTCATTAGCAACATTTTCAACATGCTTCACCCATGAAAGATTTTTTGTAAAAGTTACACCAAGGAATTTTACTTCACTATCACAAGGCAATAAATTTCCGTCATATTGTATTTTAGCATTTAAAGATCTAGCTCTACTAAAAACTACTTTAGTTTTTGTGACGTTAATATCTAATATTAAATAATTAGAGTAACTTTTTAATTTACATAGAGCAATATTAAGCTTAGTTTCAGCTGCCATTAAGTTAGAATCAGAGCAATAAATAGCCAAGTCATCAGCATATTGTAAATTGCTAACATAAGTACCTAAAATAATGTTTAATTTATTTATATACAATACAAAAAGCAATGGACTCAAAATACCACCCTGACAAACACCTCGAAACGATGTTTTAGGGCCATAAAGACAATTATCACGCTTAACGTATACTTCTCTACCATTTAAAAAACAATAAACCCAACTAACATTTTTTTCAGGAAGACCCAGATACTGCAATTCTGAAGCCAGTACACCATGATCAACATTATTGAATGCACCCACAATGTCAATGAAAACAGAAACTATAAATTTATTACTAACAAAGGCATTGAAGATGTCAAGCGTCAATGATTCAAACTTTCAACTGCAGAAAAGCCACGACGAAAACCAAATTGGTTAGATGGTAATAAATTATTTGATTCTATGTAAAATTCCAATCTCTGCTTAATAAGTTGTTCAAAAATTTTTGCTATACAGGAGGTAAGGGCTATGGGACGGTAAGAGTCATGATTGCTATCTTTGCCAGCCTTCAAAATCGGAACCAGACAGTCGACCTTCCAATCCTCTGGAATAGTTGAATTTAACCTTAATAGATTAAAGACACCTAAGATGACATGTTTACTAGATATAATTAATTTTTTTAACATTTTATAAGGAATGTTATATAAACCAAAAGCAGAGTCTTTTCTTGAATTCAATGCACTAAGAAATTCATTCATAGAAAACGGTTGTATTAAAAAAAAAATATTATTATTAGTGGATGAATTTACTTTATCATAACTATTAGAGTATTTGAAGAATATTTATATAAAAAAGAATCAATCCAGTCTAAGTTACCAGATCTCGTGTAACTGACATTGCTAAAAGATTTATTAAATTTTCTTATACTTTTCCAGATGATTGATACAGGAGATTGACGATTGAAAGACTCACAAAGAGCAGCCCAAGAAGCATCTCTTTCTCTTTTAAGGGTAAGTTTCTTAATAGCCTGCTGTTTTTTTTTAAATTAACGAAAGTATCAGTGGTAGGATTCATTTTAAAACTTTAATAAGAATCTGTACATTGCTGAATTGCCTGAGAGCAAATATTGTTCCACCAAGGAAGAGGAGGTTTTCTTCTCAAACGATTAGCTGAAAAAGGGGACGATTGACGAACTGGTCTTGCAAATGAATTTGCTTCTGATGCACTTTCTAAAAAAATTTATACAAATATTTTTATAAGAAATTTGAGGTAGAGATGTGTCAATAGCAAAATTTGCAAATTTTATACTCGTTATTTCTTTTTATACTCGTTATTTCTTGAAAAACCTTCCAATCAATTTGATTATAATTTGGTCTACTATAATAATTCCTAGATTGATAATTAATATAATTTGTGTTTACAGTATTAAAGGCGAGATTAATTAGATTGGGAAGATGGTAGCTACCTAAAGAGTCATCATGAACAGTCCAGTTACATCTAAGGGCAAGAGAAGGAGAAACTACACTTAAATCCAACCCATTGGGAGACCATGTATTGGTACCAACAGTAGTAGGGCGACCATCATTAAGAAGACACAAATTATTATCATCAATGACTTTTAACAATGTAGAACCTCTTACATTAATTGACGTACACCCCCACAAAGTGTGATGGGCATTAAAATCACCACAAATTATCATGGGACTTGGGATTGACTTAAGAGGATCGACTACCGCGCCCATGTCCATACAAAAAGGGAAAACGTTTTGCTACCCCTAAATCTTCTCCGATTTTGATAATTTTTCACTATGTTGTTGTCCCTATCAAAAACTATGCCTCTATGTTTTCCTTTTTTGAAAATTTTGTTTAGATAAAAAGTTATAAGGATCTGTAATCTTGCTTTATTGGGTTTGAAAAACATTCATTTTAAATTCATTGTATTTCAGAAATAAAGTAAATTTTCGGAAAAAACAAAAAATAGAGGCATAGATTATATTTTGCTGAAAAGATTGCTACCAAAAAGTAGTATATTTAGTACAGTTTAGGGGTTGGGAAACGTTTTCCCCCCAAACGCGATTTTCGACAAAAAAATACCTAGAAACACAGCCGAGCTGCAACTGTCTCTATCGCACGTTTGCGAGCGGGGCCGAGCGCGGTCGCGACAGAGAATGATTCTCCAAATACCTATTTTCCTACGCTCGCGGCGCTATAGAATAGTCTTAATCAAATTATCTAAATAAGAGTATATAAAACTAGAAGGAGAAGCAGCAGAAGGACTGTAAAGACTAACTAAAGAAATAGATTTATTATTTACTAGTAATCTGAGACCAATAACTTGAACAGAATCATTATGCATTAAATTTAAAATACTGTATACCCTGTTTTTTATTCTCAGAGACTAAATTAACATATGCAAATGTCAAATTTACTAATAATGTTACCAATTTTTTTAATAGTGTTGTACCTAAAGTATCGATTTTTGAATCGAAACTTTAAAAAAACGTAATAATAATAATTTTGTCTTTATTAGATGATTAGCTTCTTAGTTTTCTATGATATTAACATTTTAAAAATTATTATCAAAATGAATTTATAATAAAACCTCTTTTGATGCTTATAAACAAAAAAAAGACAGTTGCCATCAGTGTTGTTCCCAACAGTAAAATGGGTCAATGTATACAGTTATAT
Source organism: Aproaerema taeniolella (assembly GCA_949987775.1). Classification (NCBI taxonomy): domain Eukaryota; kingdom Metazoa; phylum Arthropoda; class Insecta; order Lepidoptera; family Gelechiidae; genus Aproaerema; species Aproaerema taeniolella. Next base: position 189,535 of record OX465242.1, on the reverse strand, counting down.
ACTAAGATTCCCATGTGTATTCTTTACCTTTGGTTAAATTTATGACAGTGATTAAACAAAAACTTTGCAAAAAAGGGTTTTAAAAATGTCTGATTATCTATCAGACAGGCAGCCATGGGAATGAACTGCTCAGCTCTAGAGTTATTTCAGATTTAGTTAAAATTAGTAAAAAAAAAATTTGTAATGCGATTTAAAAGAGCAACCTCAGAGTTTCTTGCCTGTTCTTCTCTGAGCGAATAGGCGTAGTTTTGCGAATAGGCGTACTTTGCGAATAGGCGTAGAGTCAGTAGGGTCAAAAGAACGAATGCGTATGTATGTATTCAAATCGTTTAATGTATGTTTGTATGTATTTCATTGTAATCTTGACTTGTTTTAGGTGACATCCTGAATGTCCTATAAAATAAAGATTTTTCTATTCTATTCTATTCTACTTTTTTAGATATGAATAAATTAAATTAAAAATGTACTGCGTTTTATTATGTTTTCCTTTACTTCTAAGGGATAAAAAACTGGCGAAATGCCCGGCTGGCATTTATTTTATCGATATAGCGGTGCATGAGCATAATAAATACTACTTATATCGATTAGGGACATTACGTTACGTTTAAAGTAAGTATTTCCTCCCTTCTCTTTAAGTAATATAAAACCGGCACTTAATGTTGATAACATCGGTTACCGTTATTGGCACATCACTATTTAAGATTTGCAAAAAACTGGCAACCCAGGTATTGTCAATTTAGTCTCTGAGAATAAAAAACAGGGTATAATTGAGATTATTGTGAATAAGAATGGCGACACCATTATGTGTAGTACCGATATCTAGTCTTTCAATTTTATAACCTTTAACGTTAAACTCTTTACCTGGTCTGAGCCAAGATTCTAAAATAATGGCTATATCAATATTATGATTATAAAGAAAATGATTGAAGTGAAGTTTGTTGCTAAGCAAGCTGTGAGCATTCCATTGAACAATGTTTAATTGGTCCATTATTGTTTAGTATTAAGTTTGCTGGAGTTAAAAGTTGTTATAATAATATTTTTAATAAATTCAGAGGTGATAGGGAGTTCATCTGCCTTGTTAAGAGAGAGTATTTTATCTATAGAGGAGGTAATCATGCTAATAAATTGATCAGATTCCAATAAGTTGTTTAATTGATAGGAAGTTTTGTTTGAATGTAAAGTCGGGAATTCTTTATCGTTTAATAAGTCGGCATAACTGGCTTTTCTGTATTTTCTTTCATTTTCTTTAATTTTTTGTTTTTTTTACTTCGCATTCTGCGGATATGGCCACATGATTACCATTACAATGAATGCAAATGGCATCTTTAGATTCTTTTTTACAATCTTTGTAGAAATGGTTTTCGCCGCATATAGAGCATCTTTGTGTGTTTTTACAGAACTTACCGATGTGTCCGTAGCGCAGGCAGCGCAGGCACTGGCTGACGGGTGGTATGTACGTCTTCACAGGAAAATACCAAAAATAAATATCCACAGAATCAGGCAACACTGGACATGCAAAGGTGATTGCCACAGTCAAAGTTGGTGATAAAATCGAGGCTCCAGACTCATCCCTTGAACGGCGCATCAACCGTCGCACCGATACAACATCCCTGGAACTTGAAATACCGTCATATATTCTTTTATTGAACATATAAGTCGGGACACCGGTAATAGCCCCGGTAATTTCTGTCAGAGCTGCCGGAACAGCCGCCTTCAGTTTTAGATCAATTAAGCATTTGGTATTATTGAGAGCAGCGTTAGCTTGCCCTGGTCGTTCGAATATAACGCCATTTTTAAATTTGTTGATGCGCTTAAAGCGCTTAATACCTTTATTGGATCGTTTTAAGCAAGCACCCAGACTCATCAAATCTCTTTCCTCTAGTGGTTTGCCCATATCAACACTTTCGTAAATAACAATATATTCGAAGTTACCTCCATCCTCCGGATATTGTCTCGAATAATTTTCGACTTTAAATGTCGTGACTTATCTTCGTCAACGGAGGACGTGTCTCCATCGTCCTCCTCTTCTTCATCCACTTTGCGGCGTTTGCCGCGCTTCCCCATAATTGTGGACCCTTATTTGGGAATACCACGGATAAAGCAACTAGGCTAACACAGCTTTATCAAATAAATAAAATAAATTTGGAAAAAATTTCAAAATTTCCGCGCGTACTCGATGAAAGTTAACCCGCTTATCATATCCGCCAAAATAAAATGGCGAGTAAAATCTTTTTCCACGATTATGAGGCAAAGGCTAAGCAATTAAAATGCCAGTTAGGCCTACAGATATTTTTAAATAGATCAAATTCGCTAAAAATCAGATTTGTTTTATGAAAAAAGTAAAAAGTAAAATAATTTATTTACTTTTATACTTACTTATTTTATTTCATAAAATCAAGATTTTCGTCAGAAATAATTATTTTGTTAGGCATAAACACTCTTTGCTGTCGTTCTATACTGCCAGTATGAAGCTTTGTGAAAAAAGGGAATACGTAATACTCTCACTTGTCAAAAGTGTCACTGATTATCAAATCAGCTACTCTATAATGGGTAGCATAGAAAAAAATCTACTCTATAATGGGTAGCATCATACATAGAAAAAATAATTTAAATACCACTAGACTGGCTGTTGTCAAATCAAAAACGAGACCAATTGATTTTCACCATTTTGGCGCTGTAGGCGGCAGCGGCAGAAAACCGAACTCTTCGTAGTGAGGACCAAAAGTCGAGTAGTCGACAAACTATATGTATTCCCCAGCGGGGTAGGCAGGTAATCAGCTCAAGTTGTACTTTGCCTTAGTGCTTAGTACTTTGCCTTGGCAATCAGCTCAAGTTGTACTTTTAATTAGTGAGGACCAAAAGTCGATAAGTCGACTATTTATGTTCTCTGGCGGAATAGTTAGAGCTTAATTTTTTATTTTTCCCCAAAAGTATGTAAGTATCAGATGATTTGTTTTTCTAACAGCAGAGCGTCAATTTTGCGTAAACAGTTAACCATTTTCTCACATTAGTGTCTTATTTTCTAACATTTACCCTTTGATAACGGTCAAATAATAAGAAAACAAAAATGCCCATAGGCGGCCTTACGTTTTTTTGGCATGCGTTTGGTACTAAATTACCAGTAAAAATACTAGCAGTAAAAGTAAAGAAAAAAATTTCGAAGTAGCTGAGAGATCGTTTTCTAGATTACTATTTGGCTGCAGCCTACAACTGGCGCTTGTAATGTATAGTTAAATAAAATTTAAAAAGTAGCCCAAAACTACAAAGCGTTTATAAAAGTTTATACAAAGGGTTAACCCGAAACAAATGCAAAAAAAAAAATTATGTACACCAACAGACGCGACTCTAGGTTCAAACTTTCTAAGACATCCTAAAATACTTATAACCGTTTTCAATCTAAAAATCGATGTGGTTCTTAAAATTAAAAAATAAATTACAATTTTTATCTTAAGTGGGATGTGCATTTAGGTGTATTTAAGGTAGACAGAAAAATATATTTAGGTCGTCATACAAAAGTACAAATAATGATTTTAGACAGGGCTTAGGTAAATCTCTTTCAACCTTCATCTACAAACTTCATCAGCATATAGCGCATTTTGTATGGGAGTTCAAATTTTTTTTCGCATTTTGACCTATGTTCCTTGAGGAAGTTGTTCAGTTTCATGGACTGATTAACCACCCGAGAGGTTGAAAGAGATTTACCTAAGAATAGAATAGAATAAAATAAAAAAAAATCTTTATTTTATAGGACATTCAGGATGCCACTTAAAACAAGTCAAGATTTACATGAAATACATTCAAACAAACATTAAAGGATTTAAATACATACATACGCATTCGTTCTATTCTTTGATCAACTATAAAGAACTAGATACACAATCCACAACAAAAAAGTTCCCTCACTAAATGATCACCCACTTGACGTTTTGGGTTGTCTTTTCGTTTAGTAGCATTCGTTCGTTCCGAAAGTAAGCATGCCTCAGTGCGCAGTGAAAAATTGTAAAAATCACACCTCCAGAACATTAAAAGAATATGGAATGTCATTTTTTAAATAAGTAGTTTTGTAATTATTATATGTGAATTGAAATTATCTTGGTATTTGGCCAAGAAAAGGTTATAAAACATTTTTTTAGTTTAATTTAATAACATTCGGCGAGAGTATAACCCTTTAAATTGAATAGACACTAGCGGAACTTACAAATCCATACCGTTGTATTTCAACATCATTTGTTCGGGTTATGCAGTGACTCTGTTCTAAAACAAATAGAGACGCTTTTTTTTATATTGTTTTTTTTTTCATTTTCATCTGTGTTATAAAATTTAAGTGTAAAGAGTATATATATTAATTATGTTTTCTATACTTACATTAAAGGTATTATGGCAAAACCATTAATCATATAAAATTGAATTAATAAAAAATTTAACGTGCGTGACGTTTACAAACAAAGTTTTATTGGATTTTTAGTTTTCCTAGAGATCCTGTGCGATGTGGACAGTGGACATACGTGGTCGCACGTCAAAGATGTGAAGATTTTTTCTAGCCGTCGCACTATGGATCAAAAGGCTGATCTAGCTGGACAAAAAGGGTTACTTCAAATCTATGATATAACTATCACAAGTGATAACAGATAGTCCACGTATCACTGTTCCGGTGATAGTTTTGTGCAAATACCCTCCAGTAATTAATTATGAATTTTCTAATGGCAGAACGAGTGTCGCGCATAATGAAATCATTCACTTTTTTGCAACGGATGTGTCGATTATTTAAAGTGACATTAAAAGAAATTGACGAATTATTAGTGATGAATCGTGAAGTGTATGGTTAGTACTATTTCTTATTATTATTAAACTTGCAAGAACATTTTTTATTGTGGAGATAAATACGTTTAAAGTGAGCATTACAATTTTTTTTATTAGTTTTTTATATTTGTTGGACCGGAAACTACATGTACCATCATGTACCAGGTCTATAACTTTTTTGTGTAGTAGTTTTACTTGTATAGTACTGCATAAAGTAAAATACTAAGTGCGGGCAGATGCGGAACCTTCCTAATTTTTAGGTATAACGCGAGTGTTTTTTTTTTGCAGAAAACGTAATATTAATGACACGAAGAGAGTTTTATGAACAATGGAAGAAATACCCTAAAAATGGAAGGAATTCGCGTTTATTTGAATATATATCAATAAAATTTACAAATAATGACGTCACAAGCGAGTCCATAAGAAGTATTAAGTTGCGAATTTCTCGAATTTCTACGGAATTGGCTAAAAAGTGGCAAATGTGCGGACGAACAGCGGACCGTTTTGAAATAACATCGATAGGTAGCGATTGGTTAAGTGGTCAAGGCTTTAATTTGTAGTAACATATTTTCTGCAGCCATCTACCCCATCATTAGAAAGCGAACATACCTCAGGTCGTCCAAAGTCAGAGTTCGACCTAGCATCATTTAAGATAAAACGAAGACGAGTAGACGATTTAATTAAGTCACGTAGCATAGACGAACTGGCAAAAGAAGACAATTTGTGTAATTTCAGTTAACCTAGTTTTGATGATTCCGAAAGTGAAGATAAATAGCTATTAAAACTGTTATTAAATCATTAAAATTGTCTAACTATGAATTCATGTTTTCATTTCAGAGACCATATCATAATAATACAATAATAATTGGTTTTCGTTCTTAAAAACACAGAAACATTGTATTTTCAAATAAAAACAATAAAAATTACTAACCAATTTACGATGAGCTCTTCTCGCCTAGTAAATATTCTTCGGCACGGCTCAACTTATATTGGTTTTTAAAATATAGCAAAAAAAAAGTCAGAATTTATTCTAATTGATTTATTTTGACAAATCATGTACAGATACCCTTTGAGCTTATTAACAGTGTAAAATAATTTTGTCCAGCTAGATTAGCCTTTTGATCCATAGTGCGTCGCAAAGTAGTGTCTTTTGCTCCAAGCATTTTTTAGAAAGTGACTCGTATGTCATTACAAAAGGAGTCAAAAGGTTACACAAAACAGCTGCACCTCAAATAGTATGTACCTTTTTATCACTTTTGATTTGGAGTTTCTTGTATTGAATAAAATAAAAAAAAAATATTTCATCTTCAGGACAAAGATGATGACAGCGTAGAAGACAAATGTTTTTTTTTTTGAGTTAGTTGCTTTTTTTAAAATAAATTATTACTTGTACTTAAATATCTATTCAGTTTCATAGCTAATTTCCTCTCTTAAATCTCAATAGGTCATTTCCGTTCAAAAAATTATACTAAGTTTTAAATAAGCAAAACATAATATATGTGTAATCGGGAAAGACACAGTTCTTTTCTTTTTTTATAAGTTATTTCATATTTCATAAAAAAATAAGCATAGAATATTAGGTTTATAAGCAATAATTAAGAAGAATGGCGGCGGCTGTGATTATCAATTGTAATGTATATTAATCGTCGGTTAATTTGAAATGAATGTGATTTTTTTAATAATAAAAGACGATAAAAACTAACATAAAAGTAAACGGCTGAACCAATTTTGATAAGTCATATCTGAAATCCAGCGCAAGAAGAAGCTTTCGAATAAAATAAACTGCACCATTAACATCATCAGTTTAAGAGATATGATGCTCCTATACATACACAACACAATCAGGGGTTAAAAAGAAAACCACACCATTTCGTAGCATTTCGAATTTGTTAAAAAGTTTGTACGAAGATTTTATATGTGAAATCGACCCAACTAATATATTTTTAAAATTAACAATGGCAACTCCACTCCTCCCATGTTCTACGTGACAGCCAGTGTCATCAAATTGTCTTACGTTATCCTTTGTTCAAAACCCAAAGTGGTATTTTACAAATAAAACAGATTTTATTTTCGACCTTATAATATTACGTTAAGGTTTAAATTAGATTAAAATGTTTGACACTTTAGAACTTTTTCATAATACATGAAGTGGTATACAACTATCTAAGTACGTATTGTAGTTAGGACACTTTTAAATTTCATTTTGTATGGGACTGTGTATCTAGTTTTCTATAGTTGATCGAAGGTTCTATTGATCCTACTGACTCTAAACTCTAAAGCCCTGTATATGAGGTAACTTATTGGTAATGAGCTAGAGTTGTGATCGGAAGGTCGCGGGTTCAAATCCTGGTGCGGGCCTGTACCACTAAATTCGTCTTTTCGGATTTATGTACGGATTTCTAGTTATCATTTGCTTAACGGTGAAGGAAAACATCGTGATGAAACCCGCCTGTCCAAGAAAATTCATTTTCGAAAGACAAGCGGTCCACCAACCCGCATTGGGCCAGCGTGGTGGACTATGGCTTAAAACCCCTTCGAGTTTCCGAGGAGAGGCCCATGCCCCTCAGTGGGGACGTATAGGAGCTGATGACGAGAGGGAGTAAGTTAACTACAATCATGAAAAATAAAACAAATAAATGCGTTAGTTTCAAAAACAATAATATTTAAAGCTGTGTTACTTTATAAAAAGTTAAAGTATGTAATTTTTCAAAACTGGTACTTTTTTTTCTTTTGAAATATTATTCAATAGTTCATAAAGCCTACTACCACCCCTTAGCGGGATCGTGACATGTTTCTAGTAACCCTTATGTATAACTTTTACCTTGAACATTTTCTTCAATTACTGTAGGAACACTACCAAATTTCAACAATTTTCTAATTCCTATAAAACATTTAGGGTCAAAATGTTTCGAACATATTCGTGGCTTTTCTTTGGTGTCCAGTTCAATGAAACATTCATACTTTGAAGCCATTTTTTTTTAAACATCGTCGGTTGGAAATCTGTTGTAAGAAATTTGGTTGGTTAGGTATTCTGTCTTACTGTTCTTATGAAGATTAGTAAACTCTTAAATATTATCTAAAATCAGTCAAGAGCGTGTCAAGCGACGCGCAAATTAATTAAACATTACTTGTTATCTTGAAAAGCTTAGGTACTAAGGTGTGATTTCAGTTTTGTAGTATCAAAAGTCTCTTAGAAAATTGCGAGTAGACGGATATGGCCTTCGATCAACTATGATATGGCGAAACTATAACATAGTAGTCTACTACATAACCCTAAGAAAGTAATCATGGGTACTCAACAAAATAAAAATGGTTTTGTTTGCCATTGTACGTAACATTAAGTAATATTTTACACTAATATACCTATCGACATTGTTTTTATCTTTGGAAGCACTAGCGAAATAAAGCAGGCGAATCAAGCGAAATTGAAAATGCGAAAATTTAATCTTTTATACTTAGTCATTTTAACATTATTACTAAATATATAGGTACTTAGAAAAAGAAGAATGTCTTTCCGACAATTTCTAATCATTTAAAGTAGAATTAAGACATTTTTAAATATAATTTTTTAATAAAACAGTTGGTAAAAAAACATACTTGTACATTGACCGATTGTCTCCTTTTTTCTGTTTATATTTACAAACCACGCATATCCTCATGGTCAAAAAATATAATACCAATAAAACTTTATACAAATATACACTTTGTCTTTAAAATTTTTAACAAAATTTTCAAATATTTCACATTGTTTAAATTTCACTGCGTCAAGTTCCGTTCAATTTGTCAAAATACCGGCGAATTAATCACTTTCAATGAATCCTAGAGACAGTAGTAGTATTTTTTTTTAATCTAATGCTGTAATTTATAATATATCTCGAATTCGAGATAGGGGCAGCGATCGTCGCTCTGGCGCCTTCCTGATGCAAAGCCTAGCCATTGCTATACAGCGAAGCAATGCGGCCAGTGTAATGGGTACCTTTGCATCGGGAAGGTTCCGGGGCGGCAATTTTACTGACATTCCCGTCTCTACTACTCAGTCACTAGACTCATCTCCCGCTCTCGCTGAATCATTGCTCAAACAGAATGTAGTCGAAAGTACGGTTCATTTCAATTTTTCACATGTTAGAATTGTCGACATTCTTAAAACTTTTAAGATGTTAAATATAAAAAAGGCTACGGACCTTGATGGTCTTTCAGTAAAGGTGATAAATTCCATAATAGATTGTATTGCTCCACACCTAGCGTTTATTTTTAATAATTGTGTTGATGATGGTGTTTCCTGATTTGATGAAACATAGTAAAGTAATTCCTCTATTTAAAGCTGGTAGTACATCAGACCCCACCAACTTTAGACCAATTTCAATACTACCAGCCCTTAGCAAGATATTTGAAAAAATTATCCTTAGTCAAATAACCACTCATTTCTACGCTAACAACCTTATGAATATAAATCAATTTGGATTCACACGAGGTTGCTCTACAACCGATGCTGGTGTTGAGCTCATTCGTCATATTTTTGCGGCCTGGGAGGACTCGCAGGATGCTCTTGGAGTCTTCTGTGATTTGTCCAAGGCTTTCGATTGTGTTCATTATGAAACTCTGATCAGAAAATTACATCATTATGGCATAAGAGGAGACGCACTTAAGCTTCTGGAATCTTACCTGAGTAATAGGATCCAGAAGGTTGAGTTTAACGGCACTAGGTCACCTGGGTCCACAGTCTGTATGGGCGTCCCACAGGGTTCAATCCTAGGACCATTTATGTATCTCGTTTACATTAATGACTTACCATCTCTTGTTAAAGACGCCCATGAGATTGTAGGTACTATTTGCAGATGAAACATCACTTATATTTAAAGTGAAGAGGTACGACTCTGATTATGACGATGTGAATACTGCGATCTCAAAGGTAGTTGAATGGTTTACCGTAAATAACCTTCTTTTGAACTAGAAAAAAACCAAATGTATTAAATTTACCTTGCCCAATGTTAAACAGGTTAATACCAATGTACAGGTTAGGAATGAAAAACTGGACATTGTGGAATCTACTGTATTCTTAGGAATAACTCTTGATGCAAGGCTTCAATGGGGTCCTCATATTGATAAGTTAGCGAGCAGACTCAGTTCAGCAGCCTACGCAGTTAAAAAAATATGTCAATTATCGGACGTTGAAACCGCGAGAACTGTATATTTCAGTTACTTCCACAGCCTAATGTCATATGGCATTTTACTGTGGGGTAGTGCTGCGGATATCAATAAGATCTTTGTTCTGCAGAAAAGGGCTGTTCGCGCGATTTATCAAATGAGACCTAGAATGTTTCTTAGACAAATGTTCAAAGAAATAGATATTTTGACTTTTGCATCCCAATATATATGTGACAATCTTTTATATGTGAAGAAAAATGAACATTTGTTTAAGAAAAATAGCGATTGGCACAATGTAAATACTAGGACCAAGCATAAACTGGATGTACTAGACAGTCGTCTCCACAAGGTCACGAACTCTTTTATGGGTCAATGTATACGGTTCTATAATAAGATTCCCATGTGTATTCAAAATTTATCTTTGGATAAATTTATGACAGTGATTAAACAAAAACTTTGCAAAAAGGGCTATTACAAGATTTCTGACTATCTATCAGACAGGCAGCCATGGGAATGAACTGCTCAGCTCTAGAGTTATTTCAGATTTAGTTAAAATTAGTAAATAAGAAAGGGGTTCGAACATTTTTGTATGAAGCCTGGCTTGCCTAAAATTGCAAGTACATACAAGTACATAAAAACTCGCGTTTTTGATGTACACGTATGAAACATATGCCATTCGACAGAAAAAATAATTACAAACAACAAATACTGATTGACAAAATGTCGTAAGTGATATACTTTCTGAGTAATTTCAGTTTGAAAATGTAAAATATAATTAAAAGAAAATCATTGTTTAAACTGATTTAAAAGTCCATTTCCATCATTTTAAAGCATCCCGCGCCACAAATAGCATTAAATTGGATTCTCGTAATACTAAATGAAAAAAGGATTTTCGTATAATAGGATAAAATGCAAAAAAATATGTAAAATATGTTATAAGTGAAATCAATATGAAACAAAATCCTTACAAGTCTGAGTCATCCATCAGTACTTAAAAAATACCATAGGATTAATGCGGTGCGAAGAGATGCGGCTCGTGATAAGTGTTACGAGCCGCATCTCTTCCCGACCCCCTCTTCACCACTGTCTATGAACCACAGGGCTGTTTACCGCGCCAAGAGGGTAGCATGAGAGAAGCTTTGGATGTTGTCACGTTTTTTAAGCTTCTGTACGCATGCTGTCACGTTCCATTTAATAAAGAATTAATAAGACTGCATGCGTAGAGAAGCTTTGTAACCGCGCTTATGTTAGACGGGCAGGTCAAGTCAGTCAGTTTGTCACCGTGACTTGCATCGTGCACATGCGTTCTCGTTGATGTAGAAGAAGTTTAAGTTGTTATCTTTTGTGAAGTTTTTGTTGTTGATATTTTTGTTGTTGATATTTTTGTTATTTCTTGACTGTCAACATTAGCTGTTTTGTCTATTATTATCGACATTTACGTGATGTCAAGAAACTTAGGCCCGCCAGGGTCGCAGTGTTTCTTCTGCGGAATTAGTACTGCTCGCCAACCATATATATATGGTTGGCCATACATATATGTATATGCTAACCATATATTCCGCGGTAAACCTCATAAACCCTGGTGTCGAGTTATTGACCCGCTAAAGACCTCCGCAGTGGCTCATGTACCGACTACTATCGCAGATACTTAGGCACTTAAAGCCGGCGCCTTCCGTAGCATGGAATCATCTTTCTTTCGGACAATCAGGTGATTCCCTTGCGGCCTGGTATCCCCACCCGTTACCTCCACCAGCGGGGCCACAAGGATTATTTAGTCTTGATATCATTTAGTCGATCAGGGGGGACAAGAGGACTTATCAGTACTTATTTTTCCACTCATTATGTTGAAGTACTAGCCACTTCTTAGTTCTTATGCTGTCATTGATACGAAGTCAAAATCAAAAGTCAGTGTCCTAACCAAACTGAGGAAAGTCTCAAAATCATAAAGTGATGTATGTTCGGATCCCGGAACCTTCTCGATGGCCGCGCGCGGCGGCGTGGGAAATGGCGTACGAGCGGCGCGAGAAGCGGCGTACCACTGGCGCGAGAAGCGGCGTACCAGCGGCGCGGGAAGCGGTCTACGAGGGGCGGTTCCAGTCGAGCAATGTCTCTGTATTTACGTTAACGTAGTGACTTTCAACCTTATTTTTAACACTGGACTGTAAGCTCGTCCAACCGTAGAAGGTCTAGGGCAAGATTGTAGTCAAGAGCACACCAATGAGTATGAGTTGCTGTTTTTATTGATAAAGATCACGGTGACATTGAGTGACAAAATGACTGGTAAAGAACAACCCTGTGGTTGGTCACTTCCTTTCACCCTGCACTCTTCGCGCCGCATTAAAGTGGTATTTTTCTTGATGGCTGACCCAGGCTTGTAATCAATGAGTAGATTTTAGATTTTGATTGATGTGGATTTCACCAAAAACATATTTTACATATTTTTTTTGCATTTCCTATTATTTTAGTATAACAGGTATCCAATTTAATGCTAGTCGTGGCGCGGGATGCTTTAAAATAATGACAATGGACTTTTAAATCAGTTTAAATGATGATTTTCTTTTAATTATATTTTACATTTTCAAACTGAAATTACTCAGAAAGTATATCACTTACGACATTTTGTCAATCAGTATTTGTTGTTTGTAATTATTTTTTCTGTCGATTGGCATATGTTCCATACGTGTACATTAAAAACGCGACTTTTGATGTACTTCTATGTACTTGCAACTTTAGGCAAGCCACAGAGGTTCGATGCTCTTTGTAATACGATTCAAAAGAGCAACCTCAGAGTTTCTTGCCTGAGGAAGACTGCACTTTTGCGAATAGGCGTAGAGTCAGTAGGGTCAAAAGAACGAATGCGTATGTATGTATTTAAATCGTTTAATATATGTTTGTATGTAGGTATTTCATTGTAATCTTGACTTGACATTCTGAATGTCCTATGAAATAAAGATTTTTCTATTCTATTCTATTCTATTCTAATGCATTCGACTTTATTTGTTAATTAACTTTTTTTTTCTGTTTATATATTGTTTTATTTCATAATTATTTTGGGTGTCTGTGTTGTTACTTGAAGACTTTAAGTAAATTATAAAATGTGTCGCATTTATAGAGGACTGCCAGTCCATACACTTTATGTCAGTGTGGGTCATACATTTTTGTCAGTAATTTTGGTATTTGATAAATGGGTTATTTGGTCATTATATTTTTTTTCTTAAGACCAAAAAAAAGTGTTTTATACGACATCAAAAAAGTGTTTTTTACGACATCACATTAGAAATCTTAAATTATCAGTCTTTTTCTACTATATTATGCATGTATTATACATATAAATCTTCCTCTTGAATCAATCTATCTATTAAAGAAAACCGCATCAAAATCCGTTGCGTAGTTTTTAAGACCTAAGCATACATAGGGACAGACAGACAGACAGACAGCGGGAAGCGACTTTGTTTTATACTATGTAGTGATGATAGTGACGATGATGATGTTAAGATTTTAGACCCTGATTCTCTTACTCATCAACGCCCAGCCAAATCCTTAGACCTGAAAGCTGAAATTTGGAACAAAGGCTCCTTTTTATGACGTAGGCAAGGAATTTTACGAAATTACCACGGAAGCAAAGTCCTTGGAATTTTTTCAAACCTTTTGCGTTTCGAAACCTACAATTAGTAGTTTTTTAGTATAACCTATTTTGCTTATTGTCATGTGGAGGTTAAGATGTTTTAAGCGTTCGGATAGTGCAAAACAAATGCATTTACCTCAAAAACTAATTATTATAACTGCTTACTTTTAATTCTTCTAGGGAATATAACCCTGTGTATCATAATAACATGTTAAAAATGGCGATGATACGGTGTAGAACGGCGATTGATTTTTAATAGACATCTCACGTTGTTTGTCTTGTGAAACGTTGGAGATGGTGGCGGGGGCGGGAGGGGGAGGGGGAGGCAGAGTGCGAGTGAAGGCTGCTGTCGGTACCCACACGGCGCACGTCCTCCATGCTGCGACCCAGCACGTTGCGTACCCACAGGCTGGCGTCACCTGTCAAACATCGGATACATGTTTAAATCGCCCGGATCGAGGGTCGGGTGGAATGGCGAGCGTACGGATTTACTTTACTCACGGGTAGCGTACTGCTCGATGGAGGGCATGAGGTCGGCGCGAGAGAGCAGCGGTTGCGGCAGCGAGCGCGGCGGCGGGTCGGGCGGCGGGCCGCGCGGGCGGTACGGGTGCCGCGACTCGGGGCGCGCCAGCCGCTCCGCGCGCTGCTCCTGTAGGGCCGCCTCGGGCAGCGGGGGGGGCAGGGGCTCGGGGGGCGCGGGCTCGAGGGACTCGGGGCCGGGAGCCGCGGGGCCGGGGGGCCCGCACGCGCACGACTGCAGCGGTGGGAGCACGCACGCCGCGCGCAGCACGCCGCGCACCACGCCGCGTACGCCAGCCTCGCACCCGCCGCTACGACCGTAACATTTCTATAAAGGATCGAAAAAACTTTGTTTCCCCGACGAATACTCTAAACGACTCCAAAACAGTAAGAACTCATTCTCGGTGTGCATATGCCGTGCCATGCGGGTACCTAGTATGATAAATGTACACATTAAAATGCCGCAAACATTTACGGTCCGTAATATAGAACGCGACGACTCTGATCTATACTTAAGTATCAGTCGTCATTTTCATTTTGATAGTGAGAGACAAAGACAATCAATACTTAAGTAAAAATCGAGACTTGTGTATATTTCTGTTATACGGGGTTGCATTGAAAACATACTTCCTACTTGGTATTAGGGGCAAATGATCTGCCATTGAGATTACTTCTTCTAATTTATGATTATATCCTATTTATAACTTCAATACACCTCTATTATGATTGCAAAAGGCTCGAAAACAAAGAAAATATAAACACTAGCGTTTTACTCGAAAATAAATTAAAATGTGCTAAGTTTGTTTATAAACCTTGTTATGACATATTTAATCATGTTCCACATGTGTACGTCAGTTTTTTTGTTTATCACAACTTATTTTCATGTCTATGGCTTATGTATGAAGACCACTTAACTTATTTTTTCTATGTCTATGATGAAGATTTTGAGTGGAAGAAATATGTACATTTGGATGTGTGGCCCTTAATCCTAGGCTGAAAACTCCGAGAGATTCGCTCAGTGATGGATAAAAGACTTCATATTTGCATATTATAATCATTTGTGACGCAATAGTTCAAGAATTATTGGCAAAAAAGTATGGGCCACACATCCAAATGCCTGCGATTCTCAGTAATGAAAATAAGATGAACCGGTTGACGGAGCCCCAATTTTATTATTAACATCTACAGTGACTCATAAAAAAAAAGGTTCTGGCTATAAATCAACCCAAAAAACTTAATACTTTGGAAAATATTTACATTTATTTTTGGGCCACAGGATTACGTAGGGCCCACTTCATATCTGGAAAACCAGCAGCCCGAGATAAAAATTAATGACGCTGGCTCTATCACATATGATATGTGACAGCATATAGCGGCAAAAATCTTCTTATGAAACTCTCATCAGAGAGAAAAACGTGAATCAAATTCTGAAGCATTTGGATGTGTGGATCACGTTCAAAACCTTCTGCTTCAGCCAATACTGCGTCACATAAGTTGGGAAGGTGTTACAAATGAAGATAATTTCCGTCACTGAAGGTGAGTATTAAAAAAACTACAAAACATTCAGTATCTTAGGAAATATCGAGGTTTCCATTTTTGTATGGAAAGTTCGTCAGGGTGACAATGATGTAAGGAATCTTTTTCAGGACAGGAAAATTTTATTATGGTGGTGATTTATGACCATGTTAAAATTATGTTACTTACCAACAAAAGAAGATATTTGTTATTGTATTTTTAGCGATAGCATAGTTTCTGCACACTTAAACTACACAAAATGTAATATAAAAA
Organism: Aproaerema taeniolella; assembly: GCA_949987775.1. Classification (NCBI taxonomy): domain Eukaryota; kingdom Metazoa; phylum Arthropoda; class Insecta; order Lepidoptera; family Gelechiidae; genus Aproaerema; species Aproaerema taeniolella. Next base: position 173,658 of record OX465242.1, on the reverse strand, counting down.
ATTGAAATTGAATTTGCTAGACACAATTTGTTAGGGCGCCATTTTGGCTCCGACTGTTCTTTTAGATATATAATTAAGGTAATGTTGATAACTAATTCCGCTTCTTTATGAGGACCGAAATATTGGATCCTCTTTTAAACCTTCGCGCGATTCTTGCACACTCGTGTGTGCACGATTTGTATCGCACGCGCCGTAAACAAACGCGCCATGGTTTAAAACGAAAATCATAATATAAAGCTGTTAGGTACAATTCATAATTTGTGGAAGTAATGATAGAATTTGAAATATTCTTATTTCCGAAAGACTTACCTCAACCGCTGTCGATATAATCACTGGAATATAATTTTCACTGTCTGTAAACTAAATCATTGGGCAAGAATCTAAATCCATAAATCAAAATCGTCATGAGCAGAGAACCAATAATGTCATGAGATGAAACCAGCATAAAGGTTTTGAACGCTGCTATAGATCGATAGATCGATTTTGACTAATTAGGCGGCCAAAATTATTTTTTCATATAAAAAACTTCTGAAAAGGATATTTATTCAATAAAAATAGTTTTTTTGAAAATCCAGTAGGTATTATACTGGGTGGCGCAAAAGTACTGGCACTAAAGAAAATACTTTTATTTTTTTTATATGACATTTTCTGTCATTTTGTTGTTGAAAATTGTGTAGTGAACAAATGTAAAATACACTGAAAATAAACATGGACCGTTTTACTCCCCAAGAACGTGGAATAATTGTGTTATTCTTAGTGAGGGACGCTTTTCCAGGCCGAGTTATCTCTCGTTTTGGCGATTTGCCTTGGCCTGCAAGATCACCCGATCTGACCAGTCCAGACTTCTTTCTTTGGGGTTTTTTGAAATCTCGGGTGTATGTGAACAAGCCACAGACTCTCGCAGCTCTAAAAGAAAACATTCGTCAAGAAATAACGAACATATCGCAGGAAGTGTTACGGCAAGTTATGCAAAATGTCATAAATAGGGCTCAAATGTGTATCAACTCTGGAGGTCACCATTTAAAAGACATCATCTTTAAATCCTAATGGTACGAAATTTAATGGCACAAATATACATTTAAAAAAACCTAAATCTAGTTTTCTAATTTAGAAAAAATGTTATAGCTGAACCAAATAGGGTCTTTACTTTTGCGCCACCTTGTATTTATTAAAATCAATTCATCACAAAATTAAACAAAACATAATGATAAAGACCATTAAATAAAAGCAATATTATTACTGCATGACCCTAGCACAAATAAACAACATTTTAGCATTACAAAATTTCGACCAATTGACTGAGAGCACAGATGCACTGACATTAATAAAACTAGCTTTCCACCCGCGGCTGCGCCCGCGCGGACTACAGGTTATATCGTGCCCGACTGTGGGATATAATGTAGCCTATTTTCTTTCCCAGGTTCTAATCTATTTCTGTACCAAACTTCATCATAATCGGTTTAATAGTTTAGGCGTGAAAGACGGACAGACAGACAGACAGAGTTACTTTCGCATTTATAATATTAAAGTATGGAGTATAAATTGGTGGATATAAATTCTGAACATGTCTGCTACTGGAAAAAAAATATTGATGTTTTTAAAATTCACTCTTGGCCAGCTAATAAATCAAAATCGATCTATATGCGCTGGTATCAGTTCACACTTAATTGTCACTGTCATTCAACGGTGTAATTTTATTGAAAGTATGGCAATAACTAGGGGAAGATATCCAATCTCCGGCCAGTGAAGGCCATCTCTCCAAAGAGAATTGAACCTCTGTAGCATGCCAAATGTTGCAAGTACAGTGGCGTTCATTGATGGAGTCCTAGTTAAACCACTTAGCGCGTTGCAACAGGGACTATGTTCATCTGAACATAGTTCAAACGATTTCTCACGCACACAAGCTTGTAGCCTCCTCTAAGAACATCATTTTGCTTAGCGACATCTCTTGGCTCCTCGGTGAAGTTTTTGTAGGACGCATTCATCAAACATTACACTGTCCTCCACTCACCGCTGCTGTTGAGTCATATCAAACAATCGGTAATATAAGCATGACGTATAAGTAATATAAGCATGACACTACGTCGTAGTGTATCTTTATTTTGTCGATCTTACTAGCGTTATGTATGGTCCAGCGGATAAGCACTGTCCTAGCAGGGTGAAAGGTTTACGGTTCTAATCCCAGCCGAGTGGTTTCTTTTTGTAGTTTATTTTTATTTATTAAAGCATTAACAACTATTTTCACACATAATGTTACATTAATAATAATAACGTTACATTATTGTATCAGTGATAAAGTATTTGAATAAAACAAATATGAATTTCGACTAGGTAATTTTATTTCCTACTAACAAAATCACATTTTTTTCTGCAACTTGATCACTTACAGTTTTATTAAGGTTATAGCTTAAGAATTCGTTTTTGTGAAGAAAAGAGTATTGAATTTTAACCTCAACAAAAATTTAAATTCAACTTGCACTACAAAGTAAGTAGATACATAGTTTTAAGAACAAAATAATAAGTTCTAGATAAATATCACAATTTCACATATGACAATATTTAATTAAACTTGTTAAGCCTTAGAATCCATGGACTCCATTTATCTTCCGTATGAATCCATTATTTTCATACTTTTGCACCATACGCTGTGATTCATTGATAAGTTACGAGCGTCCACTGCGCGGCCGAGATTACACGTTACCCTCATTTCGTAACGATTCACCCAACATTACACGGTCCTCCACTAAAACCAAAATAACAAGATTTTTTTATAACCAAAATAACAAGACAAAAACGAAGGAACAAAAACTATGCACCACTACTAAAATGCATTAAACAGTTAAGCTAACCATTTAGATAATATGTTTACGTTCTCAAAATAAATTATAAATTTAAAAACAGTGTTAATATTAAGTAAACATTATGATACTCATAGTAAGACTAGTCTCATTAGCATTTGGGATATATTATAGGTATCCTATATTGTGCAGCGCAACAATACGCTGCCTCTCCTGCAAACTTATATGTATTTGTATGCATGTCGAAAAAAGAAATCACAGTAAACTGCTGATACGGTAAGAACACACGAGCACCTTCGCTAATGATCTAGCAATGACAAACAGGTAGCTCATGAACACCGAACCGAACGAATCTAAACTAACTTCATTGCATTCAATTATGAATATAAAAATGTTTGAAAATCAAAACATACGAGTATGTAACAAAACGTCGTAGCTATTAGGCGACAGAGAAAAAATATTTAAATATTTTTTCATAAATGTGTTCTTTGAGTGATACTGGTTCAGGATTTTGAATATAGCTAGGAGGTTCTTTTTCACCCAGTATGAACGTGATAGTACATACAAGTACATAAAAATCGCATTTTTGATGTACATGTATGAAACATATGCCAGTAGACAGAAAAAATATTTGCAAACAACAAATACTTTTGACAAAATGTTATAAGTAATATACTTTCTGAGTAATTTCGGTTTGCAAATGTAGTAATTATAATTTAAAAAAAATCATCGTTTAAACTGATTTAAAAGTCCATCATCATAATTTTAAAGCATCCTGCGTCACGACTACCATTAAATTGGATTCTTTTAATACTAAAACAATAGGATAAAATGCAAAAAAATATGTAAAATATGCTACTCTTTTCAACTGGACACTGGTGTATGATTTAAGTATAAAGGAGAGTCATAAGTGACAAACTCGATTTTTGAAATTAGTATTTATCCCAACATTTTTTATTCATTGTTACCCTAATTCACGATTTTAATACAAAAATGAAACCTCGATATCTCCTAAAATACTTAATGTTCTGCATTTTTTTAACTCTTCACCTTCAGTGACGGAAATCTTCTTCATTTGTAACACCTTTCCAACTTATGTGACGCAGTATTGGCTGAAGCAGAAGGTTTTGAACGTGATCCACACATCCAAATGCTTCAGAATTTGATTCACGTTTTTCTCTCTGATAAGAGTTTCATAAGAAGATTTTTGCCGCTATATGCTGTCACATATCATATGTGATAGAGCCAGCGTCGTTAATTTTTATCTCGGGCTGCTGGTTTTCCAGATATGAAATGGGCCCTACGTAATCCTGTGGCCCAAAAATAAATGTAAATATTTTCCAAAGTATTGGGTTTTTTGGGTTGATTTATAGCCAGAACCTTTTTTTTATGAGTCACTGTAGATGTTAATAATAAAATTGGGGCTCCGTCAACCGGTTCATCTTATTTTCATTACTGAGAATCGCAGGCATTTGGATGTGTGGCCCATACTTTTTTGCCAATAATTCTTGAACTATTGCGTCACAAATGATTTCAATATGCAAATATGAAGTTTTTTATCCATCACTGAGCGAATCTCTTGGAGTTTTCATCCTAGGATTAAGGGCAACACATTCAAATGTACGTGAAGAAATTACTTAAAAAAGATTTGACTGTATGGCTCTGACCTTTGCCTATCCGGCTGGATAAAAAAAATTACTAAATTACTGTCTTTGGCAGGAACTCGGCGTGGGTGGTTCTCAGATTTTCCTTTTGGTATAATTATTTTACTCTTTGCTCAGATTAATGAAATCCATGGATTTCATTAATCTGAGGGGTGGTTGCTGTGAATTGAATTTTGTTTGCTACGTTAATATAAAGAATTGTTTCATGTTTATTAGTGCTAGTGTATTGTGCAGTAAACTAACTTAGAAAAGTGTCTCCGTTTGGTTCCGAGTTCCGACAAAGGTCCAGCGACGGTGCTTCTCGCCACTATAGTTCTTCGTAAAATAAACTCTATCGATTTACGGAGAACGAGAGGAGCTTATTGAGAAAAAATACTTTAAGGACATGGCTGTATACCTGTATACCTGTAGACATGTCGGGGTACCGCTTTAGTGAATCAGTGAATCAGAGGTCTGATTCACTAAAGCGGTACCCCGACGCGACATTATAGCGCCATTTTAATGAGCAAACCCTATCGTGCCATCCATCGATTTCGATAATTAAAATATATATAGGTATTTCTGAAATGAATTTGATGGCTCAACGAAAGGTATTATTTTTTACTTTTTAAATGTCCGCTTTACTTTTTTGCGGGGGGGTTTTTTTTAAATTTTTAATTTAATTTTTATTTCAAAATTTTTAACTTATTTCAAGGATGTGCTAGTGTTCTGGATATCCTGGCCGCAGCATCAGCTCACCGTGTTGCCACCATTGCATTGTATGCAGAATCAAATACTGAACAAAACGAGTCCAAACACGACATATCTGCTATTATTTTTTTAAGAGTGTGCTAGTGTTCTGGATATCCTGGCTGCAGCATCAGACCAAGAGTTCCATAATCCTGCATAGTTATTAAGCATACATGAGTGTTTCAAGTTTTAGGTATGTTTGAAAGTAAAGTAAATACACATTAAGAGTCTAAGAACCCTACCGCAGCTAACAAAAGAGCTGATGACCTTGAAACGGCTGAACCGATTTTGATAAAACGTATCTAAGAACCATCGCCAAAAAACCTGCTTGTAAATAAAAAAAACCGCATCCAAATCGGTTCACCCGTTTGAGAGCTACGGTGCCACAGACAGACACACAGACACACAGACACACAGACACACACACATAGCGGTCAAACTTATAACACCCCTCTTTTTGCGTCGGGGGTTAATAACCTCTATCGATTTACGGAGAACGAGAGGAGCTTATTGAGAAAAAATACTTTAAGGACATGGCTGTATAGACATAGATTTCTTTGCCTTCCCGAAAGCACCTTATTTTTTTTTATTTTATCTATTGGCTTTTTTTTGCCTTCATTTAAATTGTAGAACAGGATGGCTATCCAGGAAAACTCCAGTTATATGCGATATTTTATTCTCCAATCTTGGTACAAATATAACACTATGATAATTTTAAATTAACGGTTACTTCAGCAAAATATAACACCTAAGGAGTCAACCACTCCAGTCAACCGTCACACCAAGAATGTCCTCGCCAGCCAAGTTCCCCTTCCCATTTTGGTTCTCGCATGAAGTTAGTCACACAGCTGTTTGCCGCGATTTTAATCGACAGAAAACGTACCGGAAATAATCATTTGACGAACTGATAGATTTTACTTTTGATGAATTTGAAATCTGAACTGATAAAATGAAATAGTTAAAAATTTAATAAATTAATTATAACTTTTCTGTATTAAGATTTAAATCATTTGAGGTTGCAAAAACTAATTAGATGTTCAACTAAACCTTACACTCGACCATCCTGATAACGCGTATGCCCTCGTACGCGCACCGTTGAAAACCTTACACTTGGCTGATTAGGACATTCTTCCAACTAATATTTTATTTTCTAGCCTTCACCACAGCTAAAAATAACGATAAAAATATAAAGTATCCTAACCCGAATTAATGAGATGAAATAAAAACTCCTTCTAAAACACAAAAATAGGTAATTAAATACAAGAACTTCTATTACCAGTATTAATGATATTATAATAAAAATACAACTTTACAATTACTGGTTAACTTAAATTATTGTTTTTTTTTAATAAAGCAACCTTGAATCCATCTTATATTAAGCCACCTAAACCAATAAATTAAATATATACTGCTATATCCAACTACTATTTTGATTTAGTAACATAATATAAAACTTGCATTTTATCCATAAAATATAAATATAAGTATATATCCATTTACTTATCCGATTATTTATCTGAGTATCTGTCCAAGTTACATAACCATTATTTATCTAAACAATATACACCTTTAGTTACTAAACAATATAAACATTCGTTAATCTATCCACTTATTTACCCAGTTGTCTACCCAGTAATCGATTTAATTATTTATCTATCCAGTTATCCATCCAGTTATCCATCTAATTATCCATCCAATTATCCATCCAATTATCCATCCAATTCGTCATACTTGTGTATTCGTCTCAGACCCAACGGTAGTCTTATCCTTCCGACATCCGCCGAGGACCTGAAACGAACACATAAGTGGACTTAGCATCACATTATTTAAAATTCAGAACAAAAATGAAAATAAAAATAAAGTTATTTACACAAATATAAATCAAACTCTCTCTCTTTTTTTAATCAGATTCGATAACCTCTTCATCCACGCTTTCTACTTCGTCCGCATCATCACTGACCGATAATGCCGTTATATGTATCCTCGGCTGCATCCGTTCAGCAGCAACCGTGGTCCTACGTTTATTTTTCATCCCTTCGAATCCAGGAATGGACGCAACCTTGTACCGATCATTTCCTATCACTTTAACTACGCGATACGGACCTTCGTATGCAGGCATTAGCTTTTTACTCTTGCCATCATTTTGAAAAGCAACTTTCACGATTTTCACCAGATCGCCTTTGTTGTATAAACGGGCTGGATGCCTACCCTTGTCATAGTAACTTTTTTGAGTCGTCTGAGCCTTGTCAATTTTGTCCTTCACCTCGTCACGTATCTTTGTCAAGTCTGTCACTTCTCGTGATTCCACCATCACTTCGTTCAGAGCTGGCTTCAGTTCGCTGAGCATTCTTGATCCGAACATAACTTCAGCCGGAGCTCTGCCTATTGTTTTCTGCACTGTGTTATTCAATCCCCACTGGATTTGGCCCAGCTTAGTATCCCAGTCCTTTTCGTCATCCCTTAAGTTCTGTGCCGTCAAGGAATTGAGTATGGTCCTATTATACCTTTCAACTTGGCCGTTGGACCTAGGCGACGCAACGGCATTCAGAACATGTTTTATGCCTCGGTCCAAACAGAACCGTTTAAAGGCATTAGATGTGAAACAGGTTCCTCGATCGCTTATAAGTCTGTCCGGGGATCTGAATGTTTCAAAAATGTCCTGTAACACTTTGATAACATTCTGCGTATTGGTATTCCGCACTGGCTTTATAAATAAAAATTTCGTGAAAGAGTCCACCACAGAGAGAATATGAGTGTTTCCTCTCTTTGATTTCACACAGGGCCCAAGATGGTCTATGTGCAAGGTGTGAAAAGGGGTTTTAACCTTTTCTATTGGATGTAATAAACCCTCACGACTAGTAGAAACCTTCTTTGAGAACGCGCAATCTATACAAGCTTCTACGTATTTTTTTTTACAAATCTCGACATCTTAGCGAACCAGTATTTCCCCTTTATGCGTTCCAGCGTTTTCTCGTAACCAACATGACCTATCTCGTCGTGGTTCATCCTGCACAGCTGCCATCTTGCCCCCTTCGGTACCACCCATCTGATACACTCCTTATCGCCGTCAATGCACCTGTATAATTTGTTGTCCTAGACAATGTAATTTTCCTTAATGTATTCAAGACCCTTAGGATCTATATCATTGGCGACCATGTCGCGGATCCTGCACAGTTCAGGGTCACCTAGCTGAAGAGTAAGTAACCAATCTTCGTTACTTATAGCCATGACCGCAGGATATTGGACTGGGTTTTGTGTTTCCGAGTCCGTAATAGCGTTTCTGGATAACGCGTCTACGTGGTTCATTTTGGTGCCAGCTCTGTACTCAACCGAACAATCGAATTCCTGCAAGGCCAACCACCATCGAGCAATGCGTGGGATTAGATCTCGCTTTTGGAAGGTTGACCGTAAAGCACTACAGTCTGTGATTATCTTAAATTGCATCCCCAGCAGATAGACTCTGAATTTCTTTAGAGCGCAAATTACCGCCAACGTTTCCAACTCGTATGAGTGAAAGTTCTTTTCCTCGGGTGCCGTTTGTCGACTGTAGAATGCAATGGGGTGGAAAGAACTCTCACTCCCACGTGGTCGCTGTAGTAAGATTCCACCGACACCCAGCTTACTTGCGTCTGTGTGGAGTTCTGTCTCTGCCGAAGGATCGTATATAGCGAGGACTGGCCTATCCGTGAGCTTTAATTTTAATAAGTCAAACGCTTTATTTTGCATGTCCGTCCATTGCCACTTAGTATCCTTTTTCAAAAGCATGGTGAGGGGATAAGCTATTTGTGCAAAGTTCTGGATAAAACGGCGACAATAGAAACTGTCTAACTTTATGGACGTCATTAGGTAGAGGGAAATCTACTACGCTCTGAATTTTTGCCTTACCCGGTCGCATGCCTTCTGAGCTAACCTCGTATCCCAAGTAATCGACTTTATTTTGTAAAAAGCTACATTTTGACAAGTTCAGTTTGAGATTAGCCCCCTGCAATAATTTCAGCACTTCTTCGAACCTATCGATACATTCTGCTGAAGTCTTCGCATATACCAGCAAATCATCGATATAGACAGTAGCAATGTTATACCGTGCAGGTCCCAGGACATGGTTCATCAATCTCTGAAATACCGCTGGTGCATTTGCCAGACCGAACGGCATGCGATTGTACTCGTATTGCCCGTCCGGTGTGACAAATGCAGTCAGATGTTTACTATCCTCTGAAATCGGTACCTGATAGTACCCGGACATGAGGTCGAGGGTGATGAACCATGCCTGACCTGACAGCCTAGAAATTTCGTCCTCCATGTTTGGTATGGGATAGCGTTCCTTTACTGTGACTGAATTCAGAAGTCTAAAATCTACACACAGCCGGGCATTGCCGTCTTTCTTCCGCACCAAAATAATGGGGCTGGCATAGTCAGATACAGACTCCCTTATTATCCCAGACTGCAGCATTTCATTTATCATTTCGCGAACCTTTTCGCGCTCATGGTGAGAAAGCCGGTAGGGCCTATAAACGACCGGACGCTGACTATTAAGCTCTATTTTCATCTCCGTAACATTTGTACATCCTAGATCCGACAAACTACTTGCAAAGCAACGTTCATAACGTTGGAGAAGTTCTAAGAGTCTGGTTCTGTCCTGTTCAGGCACAGCGTCTCCTATGCGTATGTCTGCTTCCTTCAGACTCCTAACAGCGGTAATATGTACAGGTTCAGGAGAAATTGGAGCGGCATCCACAATCCTATACACACCTCCCAGTCTCTCAGCTCTAGAAAATACAAAGTTCTCTTGAAGCTAGCACGGTATAGAGCACGGGGTAACGGTCACGAAAAGTGATCCATTCTTGACCAAGTATGTACCACCGCACACCACATACTGATTATTTGGCTTCCCTACTATCTTTGTGTCTATTATTAATCTACCCGAAAGGGGAGCTTCGGTCAATGCTTTGACGCTCGCTACGCCGAAAAGTTTGTTGTGCCCCGCCATCCTAACTCGATTCGAGCGTTCCACGTTTTCATCAACACATGAGCCTGGCATTTCAGCACCGATATCCAAAAACTGTAACTTAATCGCGTCCTTATAGACAATGACATGAGGTTGTTCCGAAAATGTCTGTCCGATCAACATAGGCCTTTCTAGCAAGTGGTCCTCTACCACCCTACATGACACAGTTGCACCTACACCGTCAATCGATAGGTACAAATCCGCTGATCCCAGTGACCCCACTAGAGCAGGGGTTCCCAACCTTTTTTTGTCTACTGCCCACTTTAAGAATAAATTATTTTTTAACGCCCCCCTTTTTAAACATACTTAAAAACCGCTAAGTACTTATAACTGATTATTGAAACGCAACTTTATAGTATTCGGACAGAGTATCTTTTATTGAAAATAAAACAAACATAATCAATTCTTATATAAAAACTAATGTGAAGGTTGAATCTGATGCTGTTCAATAAGTTTGTTGATATCAGGTTCCAATTTACTCAAAAACAGCCGCAAGTCGCCACGTTCGGTAACACGCAAACGATTTCTCTTTTTAGTAAGCAGCGTTGCCACAGCACTAAATCCACGTTCACACAAATATGACGATGGGAATGCTATCAAGAATCGTTGAACAATTGACCACAATCCAGGGTACAATTGCAGGATCGGTTTTTGTAGCCAAAATTCTTGATATCCATTTTAGAACTTGATTTTTATTTCTTCGTTTGTTGTCAATTCTATAAGTTCTTCTTCCAGCTGAGGTGACATTGCTATGTTGACATTTGAAAACGGATCCAACACCCAGTCTGGTATTTCCAAGTTTAAAATGTCCTGGTATCGTTCGGTGAAGTCAATGTGGAGGTTTTCCAAATGTTGGCAGTAGGCAAACAAGTCGACGTTACTGCAGGATACTGATAAATTCGGAAAATTGTGAAACTCATGTCTGCCCATATTATTTTTGTGCAGAAGCAGTTTGGCTGCGAAAGCAGCAACGACATTTTTTGTTTTAATTAAATTTAGTTCATCGCCTTGCAGTTGGAGGTTCATGTCGTTGAACAATTTATACAGGTCTGTCATGTAAGCTATATCATTCTTTGATGTTATGAGCTTGTTGCGCAGTTCTGTATCTTTAGTTTCCAAGAACTTTATCACAGAGTCAAACAGGTTATAAAATCGAATCAGACAATTGCCTCTTGACAGCCAACGAACTTCAGTATGAAGCAACAAACGGTTGAAATCTTCGTCATTAGTAACACAAAGCTGATGAAATAATCTATCATTCAAAGAGCTGCTACGGATTTTATTGACTGCTTTGATGACATATTGCAGTGATTGAAATAGTCGTTCACTTAAGTTTCTAGCAACCAAATGTTGTCTATGAATAACGCAATGTATAGCAAGGACATCTGGAATTTTATTTTTTAGGTACGCTATGAAGCCTTATTTTTTAGGTACGCTGTCATAGCCGGAGCGCCATCCGTAGCAACTTATATAATATTTTTCAAAGGAATCTCTTTCTCTTCACAAAACTTTTCCAATGTATTGAATATGGTTTCGCCTTTTGTATCTGTCTCCAAATTTCTGGCAAACAATAGTTCTTCACGTATTTTCTCATCTTTAATAAACCTCACGTAAGATAGCAACAACGCTTCATTAGTTGGTAAAGTGGACTCATCGAGCTGAATTGAGAATTGACTAGTCCTCAGATGATTGCACAATGATTCTTCAATGTTTTCAGCCATTTCATCAATTCGTCTTTGCACAGAATTATTACTCAAAGGAATTTTTTGGATAATATCTGCGGCCGGTTTATGAAGCACAGTAGTTATTACTTCCTTTATTGCTGGCAAAATTAACTCTTCTCCGATGTTGTGTTGTTTGCCTTTTTGAGCAATTAACAAAGGTATATTGTACGAAGCTCGAAGTCCGTCGTCATCTTGCTTAGCAGCCGCCGAAAATAGTTTTGATACACTTGGCTGAGTATTATGCTTCTTCTCTAGGTCTTGAAAATATGCTACATTCTTGTCTTTCTTATCTGGATGCATTTTATTCAAATGATCTTGCAGTCTTGAAGGCTTCATTGCTTCGTTCGAAAATGTTTTTAGACATAGAAGACACAAAGGCGACGACGGGTTTGTGGGATTTTCAATAAATCCGAATTTAATATATTCCGCAGAGTATTGCCGTCTCTTCTTTTTTACTTCCGACATTTTTTTGTTTTGAGAAATACGTAAGTGTTATAATGAAGTACTGCTTATCTATTATGCGCGAAACCGCAAATGAAAATAAAATAAATTTACGTCGTTTATATAGGATTGCATAAGCAGCACGCACCAACAGGAATAAGACAAACGTGCATAAACTCGTTTATCTCATTCGACGCCCAATCGTACTCGACAAGCAAGAACAAGTTTATAGAACCAGCCGATTGATACAGGAATGTACAAATCGGATTATTTAACAAAAACTTGTTAAAACATGATTGCCCACGGTCTATTATATCGAACCGAGTTTGAGCGATATCTTAATTAATATTAGTTGATGTTCACAAGATGTAGTCGAGAGTCGAGAGCTCAGTCGGTGTCTAAGAGTCTTCCTAGCTAGGTAGATGAAATTATAAATCGACCCCAAAGCCCTACACAACGCCCCCTTTTTTTTCTGGGTCTCTTACCGCCCCCCTTTAGGCCTGCAGCGCCCACAAGGGGGCGTTATCGCCCACGTTGGGAAAGACTGCACTAGAGTATTACCAAAACCTTTCATTAATAATGGGACATTGTCATGACAGACACCTAGCTTCGCGAAACTCGATAGCTTAATAAGAGTTACCTCGCTACCTAAATCGACAAACGCTTCCAGAGCCTTGCCGTTTACGTTAACCGTTTTTAGAAATTTCTCATTCGGGATAGAGTCAGAAATCAGCATTGTTTTGGCGACTGTGGAAGCCTTTGTCGCCTCAGGGGCCTTTTTATCGCGGCACACCTCAACAGTGTGTCCAACCTTCTGGCAGTGGGTGCACTTGACCAAAGGTTTGGGGCACTTGGAAAAAGGGTGTCCAGGTTCTTTGCAGCTATAACAATACAAAGCCGGGTTCCGCTGTCTATTGTTGGGTTTATTGTCAGCGTTAGCTACAGTCTTGTCCTTTAAATAAGGTTGCGGTGCGATAGTTTCCCTATTATTGCTCATTAAAAATTTTAACAGCTGAACCGGTTCAGTGCATCGTAAGGCTAACGCGCTTGACCTGATAGTTCGGTCGCCGATGCCGTGGATGATGCCATCTACCGCGCGCCTACCCGTTATTTCGCATTGATTCAATATAGCAAGTTTCTCGTAAAAATAAGATTCAATTGGTTCATTTTGCCTGCTTCTGCGTTTCAACATATCTTCTAGTAATTGCCCATAATTTTGCTCACAAGGGAAAGCGTTCATGAGTTTTTCCTGCCATTCGGCCCAGGTATATAAAATTGAATTTAGACTCTCATACCACGTTCTAGCTAACCCCGCTAATTTCTACATGGCAAAATGAACAATCGTTTTTTCATCCCAGCCGTATACCGATGCACACTCGTTGACCTTTTTTAACCACACGTCCATGCGCTGGTTCTTTTCGGAAGGATTAAACTCAGGAAGTATGTTTTTGTAATCAAGATGTTTGGTGCTCGATTGTGCATTCGAATTTAATGGCTGAGATGATAAAACGTCTTTCATAGACTTTAAAATTTGTACTAAATCATTGGTAGTAATAGGGCTACATGACCTGTTCAGCGCGTTGTGGTCCTCCAGCCTGGCGCCAACGCTGCGTTGACCCCGTTGCTCGTCATCTCTTGTCTTCTCCGGATCTCGTGCTCGATCTCGCAGGTGGCCGCTGCAACTGCGGTTGCGGTCGCTCTGCCGACCGCGACTGCGGCTGCGGACGCTCCGTCGACTGCGGCTGCGACTGCGGTGGCGGCCGCTCCTTCGACTGCGACTGCGGTTGCGGCCGCTACTTCGACTGCGACTGCGGTTGCAGCCGCTCCTTCGACTGCGACTGCGGTTGCAGCTACTCCTTCGACTGCGACTGCGACTGGGGTTGCGGCCGCTCCTTCGACTGCGGCTGCGTTCGTGCGAACGCTCTCTTCTTGGAGTCTCCAACCGGCGACGGAAGTCGCGTGAGACCTTTGCTTCCATTTCCTGAAACTCGCCGCAAAAACGCAGAACGTTAATCCTAGTTTAACTGTCAAATAAACTTTTAGGTAAGTATTTCTAAGTGTCAACATATTTATAAATAGCTAAGAACAATCTATATATATGAAAAATTCACAAAGATGATCATATCCCGAAAACGGCTTATCGTAGCGCAAAAATAACCAAATTTTGGTCCCCCTTTATAAAACCCCTCACTAGAACTTTTGTAACCAGGTACCACTATGCTTGGTTCCCTCGGGAACATTTCACTCCCAAACATCAATTGATTGTAGGTAGATATAAATTTATTACCAAATGCAACGTTGGTGAGTACTCAGTGTCTATTACTTGTTACCTACATTAAAATTATCCCATATGTGTATATATGTGTCCCCACTAAGGGCCACGAGCCTCCTTTCGGAACATGAGGGGTATTCAGGCCATAGTCCACCACACTGGCCCAATGCAGGTTGTTGGACCGCGCGTCTTTCAAAATTAAATTTCCTAAGACACGCGGGTTTGCTCACGATGTTTTCCTTCATGGAAATTATTCCATGTAAGAAAAATAAAACTACTGTCCTGACAATTGCACATAATAACTGTTTCAATAGCTTTGAATATAATAAATAACTGTCACCAATATATACTGAAACGTAATCCTTATTAATTTATGATAGCAGACGGTAAGTGCCGTTCCGTAAACTAATTGTGAACTATCTAACTAGGTTAAATAATACCAAAGAAATAAGGGCGTGTTACTTACGCGTATGCGCCGCGTGGTCTATCCTCTCTTCTGAAGTTGTATAACAGGATGGCTATCCAGGAAAACTCCAGTTATATGCGATATTTTATTCTCCAATCTTGGTACAAATATAACACTATGATAATTTTAAATTAACGGTTACTTCAGCAAAATATAACACCTAAGGAGTCAACCACTCCAGTCAACCGTCACACCAAGAATGTCCTCGCCAGCCAAGTTCCCCTTCCCATTTTGGTTCTCGCATGAAGTTAGTCACACAGCTGTTTGCCGCGATTTTAATCGACAGAAAACGTACCGGAAATAATCATTTGACGAACTGATAGATTTTACTTTTGATGAATTTGAAATCTGAACTGATAAAAAGAAAAAGTTAAAAATTTAATAAATTAATTATAACTTTTCTGTATTAAGATTTAAATCATTTGAGGTTGCAAAAACTAATTAGATGTTCAACTAAACCTTACAAAATGAAGACTTTGCTAGGACTAAGTATCTCTATGGACAAAACTTACTGCTGTTGCGGTATACGTGTGAATCGTGTAACTCATTGACCTGCTTGTAGGTCAAAAGTGAATAAAGTTTGTGTGTTTATAAAAAAAAACTTATCACTATTCAAATTGTGTTTGAAATATTTAATAAAAAAGATCAGATTTTGGAAGTCAACAATTACTTACAAAATCCTGATCCTATCCTTCCAAATTCCGCTCCGAAATTCCTGTTTCCTTAATCTTTACGTTTCCTCGCTTTTAATCCGTTAGTGACATATTTAAAAAAAAAGTCATATTACTATTATAAATATACGATTTCTGTACAAAGTTGTACCTAATTATAAAATCAGATATTTGCCATATTATAAATTCAGATCGGATTCGATTTGCCAAACATTGCCATTATTCTGAAATTCAAGTGAAGTGGTACCTAGTGAATCTGCCCAAACCAGAATCTATCACGAGGGGTATGGTTAGAGGGTCATAAGAACTCAGCTCAAGAATTGAAGTTGTAATCAGTCGCTAATTTGTGTGTTCTGTCTGATTAAATAATAAGTAATAACATATAATTTTTATTTGTAAGGCATAGGTTATTATTATGATAAGTTCATATAACCTTAAAAATAAAAATAAAAAAAACCAAAACACAGCAGAAGGTTAAAAAGTCATGTTAGAGAAAGGTCAGAAGGTCACCTTTAGGGGCGGAAAAAAACTAAACATGCCTATGTGACCCAAAGTTGTACTACTTGCGTAATACGTGACCATGAACCTCTGACCAAAACCACTTTTTGAGTAACTAATTATGTAATAGTGAACGTGGGCCGGCTTTCAACGAACGACCCCAGCAGCTAAATCAACAGAGAATCGTTAGAGGGTCATGTAATCCTAAAAGCGGTCAGAGGGTATGTCAGAGAGATCCAAGTATGAGGGAAACCTAGAATATGGCTTCTATGTGCCTAAAACAGTGCTCTAGACGTTCAAAAGGATTTAATTACATCGTCCAGGGACAGGGTCACTGGAATAATCCTCGTATCGGACCGCGGTCTGAAACACCGCTTGGTGTTTTTAAAAATCTCGAAATATATACGAGTTGTACAATTGGCAGAAAAAGTAATTGAAATCGTTTTTGAGTGAATAAAAACATTTTAACAATTTACGAAAAAAATTATCACATATGGTTACAATCTGACTAGGAAACAATATAATTCCAATTATTTTTTAAATCACAATTTTACGTTAGTGAAGCGATTACAGTCTTTTACAGATTTTAGCAAAAACAAGAAGTAAGATTACAAACTTAGTAAAAACTTAAACCCTAAATTCAAACCATTAGAAAAATAAAATATATATAATATATGTAAATACACTCTATCCCTAATAATACTATAAATGCGAAATTAACTCTGCCTGTCTGTTACGCTTTCACGCCTTAACTGCTAAACCGATTTCTATGAAATTTGGTATAGAGAAAGATTAGACCTTGGGAAGTGACATTTTATCCCAATTTTATCCCACAGCTGGGCTTGATATAACCTGTAGTCCACCTGGGCGAAGCCACGGGTGGAAAGCTAGTTTTAAATTAAAAATAATAATTTAGCATAAAACATGAAAATTGCCAATGAAAAATGAGCATTTTGATAGCAGCGGCGAGGCGTAGGATACGGTTTTGCGGTGCATCCAGTATCGCGTAGCGCCCAAATAGATAAACAATTAAAATTCCTCTACTTCACGTTTACAGTAAAATGATACTTGTAGCTGATCAATAATCATAGTTATGGATAGACTGCACCATTTCAATAATTGATATGCTGTCCCTTGCAATTTGAAATAAAATCTGCGAAAAATTATAAAATATACTTTTAAAGTTGGAACCCGTTCTAAGAATAGATTTTCATAACTAATTTCCTCTCGGGCGATAACTTATAAAATGCTTCAGATAGATTTATCATATGAAGTTCTATGAACATCTGCAGCGGCTCGGTGGGTGGGTTAAGCAACGATAATCACGTAGAAAAAATACATTTTATCCGTTCAGGTGGTGATATTGAGAGCTATTTAATTTTCATATACTTTCTGCCAACCACCTCGACCAGCAGCGCCACCACCATAGGAGACTATCACACACCACGTGGACAGAAAATCCCCGCCTTTTATCAACTTTCCCCGTCCGTTACCGTTTGACGTTTCGTGTAGTGTTGGCAATTGGGGTTGTAAATTTTTTTTTTACATATTTATTTTATAATTTATTTCGATAGATAAGGCTATTATAAGAAACCATTTTCATTATTTTTCTATTTAATAGCCCCATTAAAATGCCACGATTTTTAAAAATAAATTGGCGATGACGTCACATAATGAAGTATGACAGTTGGGTCTTTGCCTGCCGTGAGCCAGAAAAAAAAAACAAACTGTCAACACTCGTGAATGACACTGATATCAGTGTTGCTAGATTATTTCACCTTGTTTCCCCTTACAAACAATTTTAATTTTATTCAATTTTATTTTTTAAATATTGATTTTGACCAAGTAAGTGCGTCGGACTTCATGGAAAAATTAAAAATCATACTGATATTTACTATAAATTCTTTAATATGTACATCAGTACATTTTGTGATGATTGTCTTGACAATATGTATTTATATTGGCCAATTAAAAAATGACCCGAACCCGAAAATACTGAAAGTCACAATTGGAATCGCATCCACCGCTGGCGTACACCGAATCTCATCGGGTATTTTCGTAATTAGCAAAGTCAGTGACTTAGTAACATTGCTTGCTAACTTAGGGTATGCCTATATATTTATAGGGTTATTTTATTGTTTTGAGGCGGTTGCCGCATTTGTTGAACTAAAGAAATTACATTAGGAAAATTAGGTTTATACTTTATTTTTACCGTTAAAGGAATAAATTAATATATTCTCGAAAATAACGTGGTTTTTATTTTTGACAAGTTCACAACGTATTACTTACATTTCAATGTGTGGAAAAATTACAGCGTGCAGCGCCCTCATACTATATACCCAGTGTGATTTGCCTAAATGTAACAATATTTATGGGGAGAGGACCTGGATTGCCTTACATATTAAAACTAAATGAACTAGGCACCAATACTTATTTTCTTTTAGCATTAGAAATTAGTTTCATGTGACGGTTTATTCATAGTATTAACTAGCTTTCCGCCCGCGGCTTCTCCCGCGTGAACTACAGGATATATTGTGCCCAGTTGTGAGATAAAATGTAACCTATGTACTTTCCCAAGATCAAGATCTAATCTATCTCTGTACCTAATTTCATCAAAACCGGTTCAGTAGTTTAGGCGTGAAAGCGTAATAGATAGACGCGTGCGATCGCTGCTACTCATAAAGTGCTATATAGGGCGAAGCGCGGCCCTCGACGCGTTATTTATAGGCAAAATATTCATATAAATAAATGCTGTAAAAGGCCATATTGATTTACAGGGTAGAATGAAGGGAAAGTACTATTAATACTGTAGATAGAAACTTGTAAAGAAAACATTCCTTAATTTAAAAAAAAGAAATCTGCTTTCAAGGAATTTCAAAAATTCACTAGCCACAACCGGAAATCGAACCGACTAAAATCTGTAAAAATTACATTTTCTACTTTTATTGCATCGAACGTTATGGTCAATTTTAAGGATGAAACCTCTCTAACAAACTTGGTAAATTAAATGAAAGGAAAACCATGAAATCTTTTTAACCATTGAATTTAACATGTTGTTATTGTATTGACCCATTGAATTTATAAGTCCGGATTTCATGGTTTTCCTTTCATTTAATTTACTAAGTTTGTTAGAGAGATTTCATCATTATAATTGACCCTTTCGATCGATGCAATAAAAGTACAGGTTACTTATTCTTACAGATTTTAGTCGGTTTGATTCCCGGGAGTGGCAAGCGAATTTTCTAAGATCCTTGAATGCAGTTTTCTTTCTTTCCAAAAATAAAGTAATGATTTCTTTGAGTATAATTTTCAATCTACAGTATTAAGAGTACTTTCCCTTCAGGTGGCATTACAAAATTCCACCCTGAATATTAAACGCACAATTTATTTAAGGTTCTTAAGGCGATTAGATCCCTCAATTTCCGAATATTGAGCGTTTTGTAAAGCTTACTTCTCATTTATGACTGGCCAGGGAAAGTTAAAAAAAAAATATGTGAAACATCTGTTCAAGGACTACATGTGGAACGTCAGTTTTTTTTACGTCTTTGTATTGTATTTAAAAAAAATACCACGAGACATCGATTTTTGACTTAAATTCCTTACTGCTCCTAAACGGCTATGATATATGGAAATATTCTTATACTAATTAATTGAGAATCCCTTTTTCTTGAAACACAACGTTTAAATTTTGTAAATCGAACAATATTTTTATTCAAAAGTTACGAAAAACGGAAATCCGAACGTTTAGTTGCAGAGGGTGGTCTGCGCGGGCGCGGGCGGCAGTCCTCCGCTGGCATTCCGACGGGACGGCTGTGTCACTCGTATCCAAACTTTTACGAGCGATAAAGCGTATTTTCTGTTTGCCTGTGTGCGTTGACACAGTATATTTATGTATTAGTGTGCTTAGAGAGTAGTGCAGTCAGACGATATTATTGTGTTACGGTATAGCTCGCGCGTGGACGCTAATTGTACTTACTATTATAAGTTTGTAATCTAGTCGTAATATTTGATTATTTTGCGCTTATAGACGTTTGACGAAATTTAATTGTATTAAGTACTTAATTATTAAGTTATTTAATTGCAGATACCCAACTCAAGATTTGTATAGGCTTAGTGGCTTACTGTCTGTGAGACGACTATACATTCATAGACTAATAACTGACCTACATAAAAAATTGCCGCTAGATTGCAGTAAAGTAAATAAAAGAAATAAGGATGTGGCACCTTCTAACCGAGTTCGTACGACTTTCGCTGAGCGTCAATATGGCTCGCAGTCAGTGTTCATCTATAATGCAGCGAATCGTAAACTAAATATCTATCCTCTACAATCGTATGAATGTAAGAAAATACTGTTGGAATGGCTTTTGACCTTATCATATGAAGAAACCGAATCTCTTCTAAAAAGGGTCACTTAATTAAATTGCACCTTGTGGAAATTTTTGTAAAACACTTGAACACATTTTATATTCACACAAGTTAGTGGAAGCTGTCTTGACAGCTTCCGATCCCAAGACTCGTTCGTAGGGCTA
Organism: Aproaerema taeniolella; assembly: GCA_949987775.1. Taxonomy (NCBI): domain Eukaryota; kingdom Metazoa; phylum Arthropoda; class Insecta; order Lepidoptera; family Gelechiidae; genus Aproaerema; species Aproaerema taeniolella. Next base: position 152,861 of record OX465242.1, on the reverse strand, counting down.
ACTCACACGCAGGTATATAATTAAACACACACACACCCACTAACACACACTAGCACACACACACACACACACTAACACACATACATATATACACACACTCACATACACTTACACGTACATAAATTATGTTCGCTAAATACTAGGTATGTTGTTGTTAAAATACTTTAAAAACGAGCAATTAATTATTGTTACATTTTCGTCTCTAACTCCGCTAGAATTGTCACGGGGAACGAGCGAGACAACTCCAACACAAGTATTTTATTACTTACTGGGAGTGTCTCATTTTTGTTTGTATAAATTAAGGAGTAATAAAAGTATTTTTTTTTTTTTTTTTTTTTTTTTACTTATGCGGATCTAAATCTATATGATTGAATATATATAATATGTATAGGGTGTTAAGTAATTCGATCTTATCCTCTCAGGTGGTGAATCAGCCCATGACACTGAACAATTTTCGAAAATTCGCTTGCCACACCTGGAATCGAACCAGCTAAAATCCAAAAAAGCACCCTGTACTTTAATAGTATTGATCGATAGGGTCAATCGTAAGGATAAATCTCCCTAACAAACATAGTAGATTAAGTGAAAGGAAGACCATTAAATCTAAGCTTACAAATTTGATGGGACGTGTTAAAGCACTTTTACATAAGGGTCCCATCGTTAGGTTTTATGTAGTTTAATGGTTCTCTTTTCATCTAATTTACCATGTTTGTTAGAGACATTTGATCTTTACGATTGACCCTATCGATCGATACCATAAAAGTACAGGGTGTTATTTTTTTTGAATTTAAGCCGGTTCGATTCCTGGGTGTGGCAAGCGAAATTTCGAAAATCCTTGAATGCTGTTTTGTTTCTTATAGAGCGGGACCTATTCGTAAAAAAGTCTTCAAATAACGATTTTCGTGGGACTTACCTCCGCCATACGAACTACTGGTATGTACTTATTCGGCATATTTTCCTGAACACAAAAAGTGCGGTAGTCACTTTCTAAGGGTATGGAGGGGGTAGCTATGACGTGACGTATTTTATTTACGCTATATTTAGATAACTACTGGACAGATTTACTTAAATAGGGTCTCAAATGAAAGATAATTTAATGAACATTGTTTTATTCTAAAGATTCATTAGTGTAAACCTAGTAACAAAATAAATATTTTCAAAAAACGACATTATGTAAAATTAAACTTTTTTTACTGTGTGAAAAGAACAGAAACCGTTAGGATTACGGTAATTTAGCTCATTATAAAAAAATAGCTACACTTATCAGCATTCTAATGAACCTAAAAACGTTTAAGTCGAGCTATAAACAACAGAACTGCAGTCGTCTAAGTGAGCGTGGGTAGCGCCGAACTGACTACGGTACTTAAATTTGGTACGAATAATCTTGAAAATAACGTGACAAAACGGGTAGAATCACAGCAAAATGAAAAAGTATTATGAACAGGCATAATTTTTATTAACAGGCATTTTTTTTTGTCAAACATTTTTATTCATTTTGTTACGAACTATTTTCAAAAATTCTCGTAACCAAAATAACGCTTCGCATCGTATCGAAATAAAACTCTTCATACTTGCACGTACTTGCGTTATATTTTAAAACAAAGGACTCAATGGTACTGGTCTGTACTGATGGGTATGAGAGTGTAAACGTACGCACTCGAGGCAGAGGCAGGTCGCTGGCGTGCGAGAGTGTACAGCCGCCATTATATTTTTTACATCGGCAACACTGAGATTCATTCGGAGGAATCCCTGCACCGTGCTGCGACGTGAACTTTGGCACTTGTCGCTTCATTCATTTGAAATCATTTGGTCAGGCCTATTACACTGTTAGTACCAATAGCTGCGAAATTGCGCTGCTATCGCCTTTTAAAACTAAAAAAAATAGTTGATGTTTGATATGGGTTCCTATAAAAAAGTTCTTTAGCTTCATGAGGAGCCCTAAATTTTGCTAGTTTAAAAGCATTAATAAAGCTTTTTTTATTTGAATCTTTGGCCCATTTTAATAAATCATACATGAATCGAAACAGACTCTTGAGTAACTGTTGCCTTTATGTTGTTGCTACGTAACAGCTACTAGTTTGGTACCCTCTAAGTTTAATTTTTTGCCTGTTCTTGGAGGATGATTGCACATTAAACAGACATAGTTAAAAATTCTAATGCAATTGTTTTAAGCATCTCCTTTTCAGATAACTAGATTATGTAATATGACATGCTATGGTTAAAGTTACATTACACGAATCAAATGTTTTTGACCCTGATTGATTTGTTAAATACATAGTTTCATTAAATAATAAAATAAGATAATAGATACATATCCAATCGCAGGGAATATTTTGTTATGTTATTTGTGGTATTATCTAGATATAACTAAATAAACCAGAACATTAATGAAAATAAATCTCTGACATGCTGCTAGGTAGTAATAAGTAACATTTTATTCATTTAAAAGCAGTAGGTACAGTTTTAAAGTACAGTGGGTAATAAATATGCCTATTGGGTTTCTTCATGGGACAGACTGTCAGCCGACTCACCCTGCACTAGGAATAAATCTGTATTGCAGTGGTAAGATATCTAGTCAGTTCACGAGAGGTAAGGTTATGGTACTTATAGTTGAGTTGTTTTACAAGTGAATAGGTACTTCGCTAAAGGCTTAACCAATTTCCAGAACTAGTAAATAAAAGTGAATAGATAGATTCTCAAATATAGACCCATATGTGTTGCCACAATTCCGTCAATATCATGTAGCGCAGAACACTTTACTTTATAATAAATGGTAATCAGCCATTTTGTGAAAAAAATGTGGATAAGAACTTTTTTGAGTTACACCCAGGTGACACTTTTAACACTCTCATGTTTTCAAAATGGTTCAATGATAATCAATGGAAAAGTAAAAGAATAAATAAATTTTTTCAATGACTATAATCATTGAAAAAATTTGATAGCTATCAACGTCTGACCCTTTTGGCGGGGGCTGTCAGACAACTTGAAAGACTCCTATAATTATTGAATTGTTATCTTTTTTGGTAACCCCAGTGTCATTACACGGTTACACATTACTCTCTCTGCTCTTTGTGGTGGAAAGTTTTGAATTTGAAAATTTAAATAATAGGTACAGTGTGTCCAATTAAGAATAATGCGTAACAGATTTTATGGACTTCCCTACTTCACTCAGTGGTTCGCCCAGAGCAATTCTGTATTCAGTGAAGAGACATGGGTAAGAAAAGCGAATTCTCTTGCCTTCTTCATCGAATTGGGTTTTGTCAAAATAAACGCTACGCTACACACTCAAAGGCCCACACTAAGGTTTTCTCTTGTGTCGTGGGTCCCTTGGAATACACACAAAGACAAACACCCATGACCCGAGAACAAACATCTGCTTTTTACACAAATGGTTTGATTTAAAGACACCAACTGGCTGTGTTTAAAAAGCTGTTTGTCATTAAAATCTTTGGTCACATTTGACCCAACTGAAAAATTTGCATAGACTTACTATTGATATGAATGCATTATATTCATAATTAATTAACTTCAAATTAATTGAAAAAGTTTTATAAGAAAAATATTTTATAGAAATGAGAAGCGACCAAAATTGGTGCCATTTGTTATCATTGTCAAACACAAACACTGACCAAGAATTTGTAAAAAAAAATATCTCATTCCTACATTATGTCCCTGCTACTTCAGCTTTCTCCGAAAGAGTTTTTTCAGTCATTAAGACTAAATGGAGAGACGACAGAAACAAAGCCATGTTAAATTTAATTAAAAATTAACTCTTAATATGTTCAATTATAATTTTGACTGTATCGAGGCAGATAAAAGTTTTAAAAAGACAACAAGTTAATAAAATATGCAAAAAGTTCAAAAAAACATGTATTTAAGTAAAACAATAACGAATGCTGTTTTATTTTATCTAATACCTTTTTTTTTACCTTCTCCCACCTTAATATACTTTATTTCATGAAAAAAAGTTGGTAACCCTAGCGTGCACTTAACTCAGTGACAAGACGCCATCATGACAGTTTGAGGTTATCTTGACATACAGCATGACGTCACAAGATGGCTAATTAAAGGCGATAGCAGCGCCATTTCGCAGCTATTGGTACTAACAGTGTCATAGGCCTGACCAAATGATTTCAAATGAATGAAGCGACAAGTGCCCAAATTCACGGCGCAGCACGGTGCAGGGATTCCTCGGAATGAATCTCAGTGTTGCCGATGTAAAAAATATAATGGAGGCTGTCCACTCTCGCACGTCAGCGACCTACTTCTGCCCCGAGTGCGTACGTTTACACTCTCATGTCCATCAGTACAGACCAGTACCATTGAGTCATTTGTTTTAAAATATAACGCAAGTACGTGCAAGTATGAAGAGTTTTATTTCGATACGATACGAAGCGTTATTTTTGTTACGAGAATTTTTGAAAATAGTTCGTAACAAAATGAAGAAAATTTTTTGACAAAAAAAATGATGCCTGTTAAAAAAAATTATGCCTGTTCATAATACTTTTTCATTTCGCTGTGATTCTACCCGTTTCGTCACGTTATTTTCAAGATTATTCGTACCAAAATCTAAGTACCGTAGTCAGTTCGGCGCTACCCACGCTCACTTAGACGACTGCAGTTTTGTGTTTATAGCTCGACTTAAACGTTTTTAGGTTCATTAGAATGCTGATAAGTGTAGCTATTTTTTTATAATGAGCTAAATTACCGTAATCCTTACGGTTTCTGTTCTTTTCACACAGTAAAAAAAGTTTAATTTTACATAATGTCGTTTTTTGAAAATATTTATTTTGTTACTAGGTTTACACTAATGAATCTTTAGAATAAAACAATGTTCATTAAATTATCTTTCATTTGAGACCCTATTTAAGTAAATCTGTCCAGTAGTTATATAGCGTAAATAAAATACGTCACGTCATAGCTACCCCCTCCATACTCTTAGAAAGTGACTACTGCACTTTTTGTGTTCAGGAAAATATGCCGAATAAGTACATACCAGTAGTTCGTATGGCGGAGGTAAGTCCCACGGAAATGAACTTTATTCTCCTTGGGTCCCGCTCTACTATTAAAAATAAAGGAATGTTTCCTTTGAGTAAAATTTTCTATCTACAGTATTTACAATACACAATACAATACAATATTCTTTATTGCACACATAGGATTACAGAATATGTTTATACAGCGAATTTGAAATAATGTATACAAATAGGCGGCCTTATTGCTTAACAGCAATTTCTTCCAGGCAACCTTATGGTATAGGAGTTATAGATTGAAATGCGGGAAAGGCGCAAATATTAATTAAATAATAATTATAAATAAGTTGACTATTTATGCAGTAAAAATATATCACAAATATATATTTATTAAGATTTATATATATTTATTATATTTATTTAGAGTACTTTCCCTCCAGGAGACGTTAAAAAATTCCACCCTGTATATATGCGACCGGTGAGAATGCCAGAATTGTCGAATAATAGCATTACGTCGATTGCGGCAATCAAAATAATTCAACTTAGATTAAGTATAATTACTTACATACACCGACATCTTTTGTTATTATAAGTACCTAGTTAGATTCATCAATACAAACTCAAGTGATAGGCAGTAATGTATGGAGTGCGCTTCTGTACATTCTACGCCTGTGTATTCTTTGACCGGTGTTTTCTTGCGGGGTGCGGGTTGTGGCGCGCGGGGCAGAGGGCTCAAACGTCAAGGTCATTGACGACTCTAATCGCCTTAATTGGATAAGGAGTAATGCTGTATTTCTTAAATTGGCTTCGTAAATATGCCATTTTATCGTAAAAAGTATAGGATAAAAAATAGTTATTGTGGGTTATCTCTAAGAGATAGACATATGCCATGCATCGTAGACTGTTTTGTCTACAAAACACGGATTTTGATGCGTTTTTTTAAAGATAGAGTGATTCAAGAGGAAGGTTTATATGTATAATAGGTACATGCATAATATAGTAGAGAAACACTTATAATGCTAGAGGTTTCTCATGTGATGTCGTAAATAAACAGTTTTTTTGCGCTTACATTGCAAACGCAGGCTGAACCCTACGAGATAGATCAAAATAATGTACTTCAGTATTGTAAACCTTAAAAAGATAGACCTGAAAAATTACTACAGTAAAAATTACTAGAAATGAAATACGGAAAAATTACAAAAATGAAATACTGAAAAAAAAGCATCAAAATCCGTTGCGTAGTATTAAAGATCTAAGCACACATAGGGAATTACAAAATATCTAAAAAGATCTACCTTTTTAAGGTACAGTACATAAGGTCAAAAGACAAACGCTTCAGTACGTTAGTTATGAAATTTATAAAACAAAAACAATTACTAACACTTGGTGAGGTGTACTCACCTAGTTCATACTATAAGGAAATGCGTCATGGAACACTTTTACCTAATACAATACGTTGTATTATTTGCGGTCCCTCTAATTGCGGAAAAACGAATTTGATGGTAGGGCTTTTGTTGCATGAAAACGGTCTTAGATTTAATAATTTATATATTTACTCTAAATCTCTCTTTCAACCAAAATATGTTTACTTAGAAAAAGTTATAAATTTGGTGCCAGAAGTTTCTTTTTTTAAATTTCACGACAATGAGAAAGTGTTGTGTTCTAGTGAAGCTAAACCCAATTCAATTATTGTATTTGATGATGTATCATGTGAAAATCAAAACAATATTCGCGATTACTTTGCGATGGGAAGACAAGAATATTGATTGTTTTTATTTAAATCAGACATATACCAAAATTCCGAAACAACTAATAAGAGATAATGCAAACTTGCTTATTTTGTTTAAACAAGACGATATAAACTTAAAGCATGTATATGATGAACATGTTTGTTCTGATATGACGTGGTTTCAATTTCGTAATATGTGCGCAACAGTGTGGAAGGACCAACACAGCTACATAGTAATTAACAAGGATTGTGAAAAAAACAAAGGTTGCTACAGGAGAAAATTTGATACATTTATTATTTTTGAGCCATGAAACATATAATAATCAGTATCATATCTTACCTATCATCATTAACATAATCGTAACAAAAGAGGTAAGACCGGAAACGAATTGGTAATGGAACAAAAATTAAAAAAACAGTTAATTAAATCAGCTGAAAATGTGAAAAAGAAGGTTGAACTGATGAAAAGTGTAAAAAATAATAGCAACCAAGTTTTAGAAAATTTATTTAAACCTATCACAGAGCCATTAAATCAAATGTGTAAAAATAACACTCAAAAAAGTGTTAACTTTAAAAAAGACTACTTTGACAAAAGCACTGAGTATTTTGAAGAGGAAAATAATGAAACTGGGAGTGAACCTGAACATTCTGAAGATAGCAGTAAAAACATCAATCTTACTCCGAAGTCATTTGTACCTTCTGTTGTGAACTCTCCACCGAGTTCTGATACATCAACTGCTTCTTTTAAATCTATAACTCCGAAGAGAGAATCACGGTCATGGTCGCTTTCATCAGATGTCATAAAGGATGTACCTTTTGGTCTTCGTTCAGATCGTGGAAAGCTTATGATGGGTAATATAAGAGTATTCGATGGAGAGAATATTATTAGTATAGGTGGTAAAGTTTATAAGAAAACTCCAGGTCTGATGGATTTATTAACAAAAACTAAACCAAATATAAAAGTTCTAACACAAAATGATATATTAAATTATAAGCAGATTTTAGTTGAAACAAACGCTCATAGACGTGATTATGATAGCAAAAAACCTATAAAGAGTAATAAAGGCACAAAATACCTTCATATAATAAAACCTCTATTCAAGTTAACAAGAAGTGACATCAGTACCAGTAACGAGAGTTTGGCTGAAGGAAAAGGATTGCATGTTCTTAAAAAAGTGAAGGAAAAATAGCGATTTTATTTACTGGGATGATCCTAATGAATTAGTAGAAATTCATTACAATTGCTTATAGCCTCAAAAGACGCTGGCAACACAGGGTTAGACAATGAAATACTATCCATTATAGAAGAGCTACGAGAGGCAAATATAATTAAGCTTTGACGATAATAAACTCATTTGATCTCGAATTTTACTAACAGCTACATCTGATTAAAAAATGAATATTGACAAATTCGGTCATCACGTACATAAACGTTTACGTCTACCGAATCATCTCGATGTATCATCAGATATACTAATGAAATCTGAGTTAGGAGTATATGATTTAAAACAAAATAGACTGCAAGGTTTGATTTCTCCAGTATCTGAAAATGATGCAGTAAATAAAGGATATGTGGATTCAATGTTAAAATACTATTGTACAAAGAAAGAAGTGCAATCGAGAATTGAAACTGCTGTAGAGACACATCTTAAACTATTTAAAGCAAAGCTTCATGAAGCTTTAACACAAAGCTATTATTCAAAGCAAGAGATCGATCGTATGCTTCTCAAATTATCACCAGTTAAAAAAAATGAGTAAATTGTCTGTTGTTAACGAACTTCATAAACCTGCAAGGAAAAATTTTCTTCGACGTCGTACTGTTATAAAAGGAATCGATGATTTGTGGCAAGCTGATTTGATCGATATGCAAAAGTATGCTAGAGAAAATAAAGGATACAAATACATACTCGTTGTGGTCGATACACTGTCTAAATATGTGTGGTCGAAACCATTAAAAACTAAAGGGAAAGAAGAAATAGTTAAAGCAATGAAATCGATTTTAAACGAATCTAATCGATATCCTCGTAACTTACAGACGGACATGGGAAAAGAATTCTACAATTCATTGTTTAAAAATTTAATGAAAAAATACACTATTAACCATTACTCGACTTACTCTACAAAAAAAGCAGCAATAGTAGAAAGATTGATTAGAACTTTAAAGTCAAAGCTTTACAAACATTTTAGCTTTCAAGGTAAATATTCGTGGTTAGGAAACCATCTGAAATCCATTGTTGATGAGTATAATAACAGTGTGCATCGCATAACCAAGTACAAGCCAAGTGATGTTAACTCTCAAAATGAATACATTGTTAAAGGAAATATTCATGAATCATACTTTAGAAACAATACGCATCGAAATAAATATAAGATTGGGGATCAAGTGCGTATTAGCAAGTATAAAAGTCAATTTTCTAAAGGATATACCCCTAACTGGTCTACAGAAATTTTTAAAATCATAAAGGTCAACAACACAAACCCTGTTACTTATTTTATTCAAGATAAGAGTGAAAATAAAATACTTGGAGCGTTTTATGAACATGAATTACAAAAAACTAAATGTCCTGATATATACCTTATTGAAAAAGTTATCAAACGAAAAAATAATAAACTTTTTGTTAAATGGTTAGGTCTTAGCGAGAAACAAAATAGTTGGATTTCTGTAGACAAACTAATTTAATATAAATCAGATCATTATCAATGCAATATTCATTGATATGATATCAATGAAGGCAGCAGGACTTCTTAATAATATTTTAAATAATTTACCTGTAGAGCTACATTTACCCGGATATCAGTATTGTGGTCCCGGTACAAAACTTCGCAAACGTTTGCTGCGAGGCGATAGAGGTATTAATCAGCTAGATACTGCTTGTATGCATCACGACATTGCATACTTAAACAAAGACATAAAAGCGCGCCATAAAGCAGATTTAGACTTAATAAACATGGCTAAAAAAAGGCTTCGGTCCAAAGATGCTAGTAAAAGAGAAAAAATAGATTCCTGGTTGGTAAAAAATATCATGAAAGCCAAACTGAAAGTTGGGGCTGGCGTTCATACATTTCGTGGTGTAGTGAACAAAATACGTTCACAGTTAAAAATGCTGAAAAATAAAGATAGCACTCACGCAATATAGATTGCGTACGCAGCTGATAAAAAATTCTTCAAGAATAAAAAAGGATTGCGCATACCTCGAATAATTACTATTCCAAAAACTGGTGGAATATTGCCTCTCATTCCTATATTTGCTGGGCTGTCAGCATTAGGCTCGTTAGCTGGAGGAGCAGCTGGAATTGCTAAAGCTGTTAACGACTATAAAGTAGCTAAAAAAAACCTTCAAGAGTCAGAACGACACAACAAGATTATGGAATCAATAGCCATTGGTAAAGGACTGTATATTAAACCTTACAAAAAAGGATGTGGATTGTTTGTTAATTCAAAAAACTGAAAAAAAGGCTACCCAGGCGAGCACTTACTAATATTGACATTTTGAAACATTCTCAAAATATCCCTTTTTTTAGAGGTGTCTTTATGAGAGACACTTTACCAAAAAAACCAAATAAAATGGAATGCGGCGTCATTAATCTGGATAGCGTCAATAATTCAGGCACTCATTGGGTAGCGTATGTAAAAATTTATAACTATTGTGAATATTTTGATAGTTTCGGAAATCTGAAACCTCCCCTAGAATTTTTAAAATACATGAATAATTTACCAGTTAATTATAACTACAATCAATATCAACATTTTAATACATCTAACTGTGGACATCTATGTTTAAAGTTTTTGAATGAATTTTGGGATTGTAAAAGAAATAAATGAATTTAAAATAATGTTCCAGTTGAATGTTTTTATTTCAACGATGGCTTTCACACTGTCTATAACAGATAACAAATCTATTCTCACTACTAATTATTCACCTCCTCTAGAACTAGATGGGGAATACGAATGTGCACTGTTATATTTCTCCACCTTTTACTCAATACCGAATGTTGATGCGAAAAACAACAAGTTTTACTACGGTGATAAGGAAGTTCTCGAAATGCCAGAAGGCTCCTACGAACTTCATGACATCAGCGATTTTTTGCGATCGCATGTTAAAGGTTGCACTTTAAGATTGTCTTCAAATAATAATACTTTAAAGGCAAATTTGCTGTGTACCAAAGATGTTCACTTTGAAAAAGAAAACTCATGTGGTAATTTATTTGGTTTTGGGAAAGAGATCTTGAAGGCAAATATATTACACGAATCTCGTTATCCTGTGAGCATTCTACCGACAACCATTGTGCGAATAGAATGTGACATAATAAGTGGCTCTTTTGTAAATGGTAAACCTCAACATATAATATACGAATTTGCACCAAACGTACCTCCAGGCTATAGAATCATACAAACACCAAAAAATTTGATCTATTTTCCTGTTAACCAAAATTCAATTTCTGAAATTAATATAAGACTATTAGACTCCAATAATAACTTGATTAATTTGCGTGGTGAAGAAGTGCAGTTGTATTTACATCTTACAAAAAAATGATAGATTTTAATAATGAAGCTAAAGTTAATAAAACAACGAACAAAATACAAAACCATGTTAGTGTGAAAACGGCTCCTCTTAAAAGAAGACATCCCAGAAGAAAAATTAAGCTAAATAATAGTAATAAGAAGTTTTTGAAAATTATTGGTTTATTAAAATGAATATTTTGAACGTGTTGGAATCTCCAGTAGTAGACAACAGTATTGAAAGTTTAGAATTACATTCATATAAGCCATACGTTACAAGTTTCAACAAAAATGATGAAATTCGAATACCTATTAATCAGCAAGATCTTTACGTCCTTCCTTCAGCAAGTTCATTGTATTTGGAAGGAATGGTGAAAGTTTATAACAGTGAGACAAAGCAAAAAGTTGAACGTATAAATTTTGTCAACAATCCTATTTTATTTCTTTTTCAAGAAATCAGATATGAACTAAATGGAGTGGAAATAGATAAAGTTAAAAATGTTGGTGTAACAACTACTATGAAATCATACTTATCGTTGTCAGAAAATGAATCAAAACTTGCTAAAGTTTGGGGGTGGTCCTTATCAGGCACCGCAAATGTAAATGGAGGAATGTTTTCAGTATCGATACCAATGAATAAAATCTTAGGCTTTGCAGAAGATTACAAGAAAATAATTATGAACTGTAAACATGAATTGGTTTTGTTAAGAAGCAATTCAAATTTGAATGCTTTGAAACTTGACGAAAAAGAAGTATTAGACGATATAATTATAAATAAAATAGTTTGGCGCATTCCGCATGTGAAAGTGTCGGATCGCGAGAGATTAAGTTTACTAAAAAGTTTGGAAAGAGATCGTGCGATAACATTAGCTTTTAGAAATTGGGATCTTTACGAGTATCCATTACTCCCAAAAACTCGAAAGCATACATGGTCCATAAAGACAACTTCACAAATAGAAAAACCCCGGTACGTTATCATAGGACTGCAAACTAATCGGAAACAAAATACGAAAAGTTCTATGTCTGAATTCGATCACTGTAATTTGATTGATGTAAAAGTATTTTTGAATTCCACCTACTTCCCATACGAAAGTTTAAACATAAGTTTTTCCGATAACAAGTTTTCTTTATTATATGAGCAATATGCGAAATTTCAACAGTCATATTACGGACGCCGTGCAGAACCACTGCTGAGTTTGAAAGAATTTAAAGAAATTGCGCCATTGTTCGTTATCGACTGTTGTAGACAGCAAGAAACCTTAAAGGGTTCTATTGATGTAAGACTAGAAATTGAAGCCGATCAAGACATACCTGATCAAACTTCAGCGTATTGTCTCATATTAAACGATTGTATTTTTGAATATAGACCTTTAAGCAATATTGTAAGAAAAGTGTCATAATGAAAAACAACACTATTTTTGTCGATCTTCAAGGATTTAAAAATTCTAAAAATGTTTTTATTATAAAAGAATTCGCTTTATCGACAAGCGAATGGACACAAGTTTTCTTAGTGAAACCACCTTATGCATATACAACCCAAACTTCAGAAGAAAAAAGGCAAACGAAATGGATTGAAAAAAACCGTGGAATTTTTTAGAGCGAAGGGTTTATTGATTATCGCGAGTTTCAGCGAATCATTCCCATGTATTTAAAAGACCAAACATTATTATCAAAGGTAGTGAAAAACTAAAATGGGTTAAGAATTTGTGTGACAATTGTAACTTAATAGAAATCGGAGATAAAGGTTGTCCAAACCTGAGGACTTTGCAAGAAAGGTATAAAGACTGTAATCTAAGCTGTGTTTATCATAAAAATCAATGCGCTCTTAAAAATGTTTGTTGCTTACGAAAATGGTATTATGACAACCATATTTAACAATTTAAGATTTTTGAAAATAAAATTGTACCTTAAAATTAAATCTCTGTTTATTTATTAAGTAACCCATTTTACCTGTTTATTAACAATACCAATACCACTTAACAATACCAACAAACCAACCACAATACCAATTTATACATATTTAAGAAACTCTATAAAAAAGTTTATTTAGAAAAAGGCAATTACTAGAAATCATAATTTATTCATATTAGTAATAACATAAATTATCATTATAACCAATTAAACTAGACACTTAAAATCTAATTTTTTTGAAGCTGTTGCAGAGTGAAGCACAGGTTTCAACAACGTTGATTCTGTCTGTAACAATAATTAATGAGGTTAACAAACATGAATTATCTAAAGTTATGTGGAAAATGTAGAATATAAACTTACTTACCTAAATATATCCACATTGAGTGCTTTTTCGTTCCTTTCTGCTACTTCTGCGCCAATCTGGTACATCAACTGTGATGTCTTGTACAAAATATTATCATTTTCATCGTAAATTACATATTGAGACTTCAGTTTACTTTGCAATCGCACGGCGGTCTTATTATCTTGAGCTTTAATAAGCTCTATCCGAAGAATGTATTTAGGAATTTGATGATCCATTGTAGCCACGTACCTAACTTGTTTGTGGTTGACTTAATGTTTCGTCAGACATTTTGTCATAGGAGCACACACAATTAACGAACTGAACACACCAAAATCAAGTTATGAAATGATATTTTTATTTTCAATCAAATAAAACCGCCGCACCGTATGCAAAAGGCAATTGACACCCTGCTTCCCGCATCACCCGCTGCGCGTCAGGTCCCTCTGCTATCGCCTGTGACACATACGACACGTGTTCAACAAGTTCGAACCTGCATTTATGCAAAGTAATCACAAACGGTACCTTACATTGAATATTGGAAATTCTTTGATCGTCATGTTACACTGCAATATGTGTAACTAATAAGTTAGCATAAGGTTTGTTGCAAAACCGTTTTTATTACAACTTAACAGAGTGCATCTGTGAGCTGGTTTCTGAATCTTGCTTCTAAAGAGATAAATGAAAGTCAAAATAATTCTATATTATTTCATTTATTATTTAAGTAGATACTAAATTTACAAATACAAATTATTCTTGGCTATGAAATAAAACATAAGGTAAAAAATAATCAAATCCAATAGTAACTAACTCATTCTCGGTTAAAGTACTACAATGATCAATTAACGTGGACTTTATATTATCAATCGTTCTTAATCGATGGTATCTAACAATTTCCTTAAAGTTTTCAATACTTTTAGGTATTTCATTGCTTAACTTGAATAAATGATTAAGATATAATATTATACAGTTATCAAAAGTTAAAATTGTTTTATTGATACTATTAATAAGCTTTGAATCGCAAAATTTTACGAAATAAAGAAAGTTATATACATTTTTTGTGCAACGATTTAGTATCTGTTTATACACATATAGTAATTCATCGAATGCAATCGAAATATTAGTTCCATAGTCACTTTCTGTTATTAATATTTTTGGTTGAAATTCTATTTCTGCCCATAATCCTAATATTATTTGTACACTCTTACGTTCGTATACCCTTTTCTCAATACATATGTCAGATAAATAACCTTTGTTAGTATTCATATTCCTAATATTGAAATGTGTCCCCAAGCCTTAGTAGACACTTTGCTCTTCAAAATCAAACGCTTGTCATTATTGGATGATAGAGCAACCTTGTCAACACTGCGAGTAAACACTTCGTGTTTAATTGATTTAAATAAAACATTCTTTTTGCGCACTATTTTGTCTTCATATAAGGTATTTTTGTAATCAGAAATTGTTAAGTCTCGCGTTACACATGTCTTTACTCCTTTAGCTCTCTTAATAACACTGTTACAAGTTTTGACACAATACAACTTTGACCGAAGGCCTACAAACTCTGTTATTTTTTGACCACCCATTTCATCTTTAAATAGTCCAGGAATTTTTTTATTATGCAATGGTAAACTGAATTCATTGTCAAGACTATAGTTGCTTGTATCAAAATATTGCAGAAAATTTAGTTTAAGATCTTTATAGAAGTTCCGCGTTTCTATATAATAAATAAAACTATCTGTGTCTGTGTAACACATCTTGATACACTCTTTGTAATAAGGTTTGAACACGGAGTAGTGAAAGTCATACATATGTGATTTTGACAATTCTAATACTGTAAATCCTATGTACAGAGGTTTATCCAAAACGATTCTTTCCGGTTTCAATTGAATAGCAACCAAGTTTTCACTAAAAATTTTAGAACTGTGAAAGTTAGGTAGAGCGAGTAGTTTACCTGCAGTATTTCTCTTTTTTGTTTTGTTCTCATCATCGTGCCACTTATTTATTAAATGAACGTTAATTCTCTTTTCGTTATTTTCTAAAGTTTTTCCGAATATACTATTATTAAGCAATTTAAAAAAATCTTGCTCGAAAGTAGACTGTGCTTGTTGTCTTAAGCTCGTGTTTAAATCGATGTATTGTTTTAAATAAGAACTCTGCCTAAACGTTATGATACGATGAATTTTTTTAAGAATCAATCCGTGCTTCAAACAAGTTTTCAGGTGAACGTAGTGGATTACGTAATAATATTTATCGTACAAATTGGGAACGAGTTTATCGTTTTTACCTCCGGGAGGTATACATTTCTCAGGACAAAACGGCAAATCGTTATGAGCATGATGCAATTCTTTAGGATAAATAAGATCTACTTCAAGAATGAAACCATAATCTGCATCGTTCGGCACTGCGTTGATATTAAACTCAGATATTTCAGACTGATCTAAGAATCTGAAACCAGAAAAAGGCAGTGATTGACACATGCTGTAACCATATAAATTGTTGCAATCTATATAAATTAGAAATGAATCTGAAATGGATGAATCATATTCAGGAATAAATCTATTGTTAGCTTTAGCGTGTCTATGAGAACACATGCACACACCTCCCCTAATTCCTGCCTGTATCATTCTCACAATAGCAAGATTATCGATAAGTGAGAGCTCGACTCCCGTTTTATAAAGCATTGCATCAAAAGACAAACTTGGCGCTGTTAAATAAAAAGCAGGATCTAAATCATAGTGCTTCTTACATGTTTTCCTTAACTTTTCAAAAATATCTATTAATAACATAACGTCGGTTTTCAGATATAGATCTGTGTATTGACCTAAGTTTTGGATAGAAAATACACGCCATACTAACTGTGCGTGAGTATAGTCCTCAATTGTAATATTTTCATTATTAAGAGAACTATAAAATTGTTCAAAACTTGGCAGTTTCTGCTCGTTGTAACGTTCCCAACTATTCATGTATTCGTATGGATAAACCCCCTTCCGAGTAAGAAGTTCGAATTGAAGTTGATTTGGAAAACTATCTCGAGTGTAATTAAAGTCCTCAGCTTTCATAGTCTTTGCCAGTTTTTCTAAACTAGTGCCCAAAAATTTAAAAGAATCCACAAATCTTAATTGCATAAATTCTTGATCTGCAACGGGTATGAATTTTGTAAAAGATATGTAGTTTTCTTTAGTTTTCGGTATAATTGTGATATCTCCCTGAGCTTCTCCCAATTTTTTAATGAACAGATGGCAGTCGTAGCCTGCAAGGTTATGAAAAAATATTGGGGTAAATTTAACACTTTTGTATTGCAAGTTACAATAACTGTGGGCTGCACCGCGATATTTTCCTGAAATATGGCAATGATCCCTGACTTTATCACCATATAAAAATTTTTGGCAAATATGACATAAAGTTGCATTTTCAAAATTCGCAGCATCAACTTCTGTAAAAACCATAGGAGTTTTTAGTGACAAAATGTCGTAAATTATTTGTGCGTCGCTGTATAGCGCTTCGATGAATTTATCAACACAATCAACGCCGCGGTATGACACGTAGCGATTATACTTAGGGTCAGCAATACATACAACTTGATACGCGAATGCCACCGGCACATGTCTTTGTACAGTTGATGTGTTCTCAGTGTCAAGGTCACTTTGATATGTCTCTAACATGGTCTCAAAGTTAGCGTAAATTACTATGGGAACATATTGTTTCCGTTCAAAATTTTTAAATTTAATCACTGAACCTTTTTCTGGTAAAACTGTAACAATGCCTCCACAAATATGTTCACTAAGCTCATTTTCGTTATTGAAAAATAAAAGGCAAGAATCGCAAAAAAACAGTTTGCCATGGTGAGCGGTAATTTGATTCCTAACAAGTCGTGACAAGTCTTTGATGAGACAATAATGTGCTTTGCCATCTTTTTCCAAAAAAAGCAAATGGATAGTCTTTTTGTTACCATGTTTTTCAGATTTATACAAAGGGCCTATCACGGTTTTTTCGTTTCGAAGTCCATATATTAAAAAACATAGTTCCGGATTATTTTTTTCAAAAACCGTTTGCCTGTAAAGTCGGTATACGGGCGAAAGTTTTACGTGACAACGACTTTGAGTGGTAAAAAAATATGAAATGAAAGGAAGTGTTTCTGCTGTAATGTGTCTTGCGAAAGTCAAGTCGATAGTTGTTCCTTTTAACGTAGTTGACTTAGAAACGCCGATTCAATGCGCCTAATTCTCTAGTGCTGCGCGCGCGGCAGACCGATCATAGTTGAGTGGGAGAGAGACGCAAGGCATTCGGCGGGCCTCTCTCTCGTTCGGTGACTCATCGTAACGTTACCGAGCGTTACACTTTTTCATAAGTGACTCCCAGCCGCAACCTAATTTAAGACGTTGTCACGTCAAAACCTTAATGTCTGTGAAAGTCATAGGAAATGAAATACCACTGGTGTCGAGTACGTCTTTAAAGTGTGGGTATGATGTGACCCTGTCAGGGTGGGACGAGGCGGGATATAGGGCTGCCACAACACTCCACAAAAAACAGCACTCGTCCTTGTTACGGATGTTAACACATGCCTTTTTACTTTTTATGGCTTTCGGTAGATCTATGAAAGTTGAACCGCGAAGAGGAACATATTTGTTAATATTGATTTCCAAATGTGAAGTGTTTACAAAAGTCCACCCGCTGTCTCGCTCCTCGAATTCCTCTATTTTAGTTTTCAAAGTACTTATAATTGAGGCAAGTAATGATTTGAAATCAAAATTTAAGTATAAAGCTATATTTCGAGTGGCAAAAGATTTCATTTCCTGAGTATCATTTTTAAACATCAAGAACATGCAAAATAATTCAAAATTTACTTTTATACAAGTATGCACACGAATAACTTCAGTTATTAACGACTCTAACTTATCGCTTATCGAATTCAAAAAAGATTCGACGGTGAATTCGTCTGTTTCCGCAGCAGCTATTCTATACGACACGATGCGAGATTGGAACGCTGAAGCTATCTTTTCAACGCCAGGGCTAACAAGTATACTTTGATCATTTTTTTTATGAGTTTGACTGCGCAAGTGACCTGTCCACGATTTGCTATCAACTGTTTTACTACACGCAGTACAGAATGGCATTTTGAGAGCAATCGGTAGAATTAATATCAGAAAGTGAAACTATGGAAGTATAAAAATAAGGAAACCGATGTAAGTAGGAATGTTATAATGTATCTACCTAAAATAATATGGAAGTAAAATAGCAATAATAGACATTGAATTAATTAAGTAGTTTTGTTTTTGTATGTGAAAAAAACTGGTTCACTTTTCTCAAAGAGTTTGTAGGCACGGGCTAAAAACTGCTGCAGGTTCTCCCATTCCTCCGTGTCCGCACCACACTCCAGGCGCACGCTGGTGAGGGCTTTTTTGTAGCGCTCGTCGTTAGGAAGCCCGTCAATGTCCCCGTTCTTGTAGACTTTTACCTCCACCATATATTCTCCTGAGGAGGCCACGGCGCGGCGCACGTGCCCCGACGACACTCGGCTTATAAAAGTGGACGGGGGGCGTGGGGTTACTTTTGACGAGCTGCAGGCCCGCTCTTCGCATGAAATGATGGTAAAAATGTCCTTCTTGGTCTTCTTTACCGACCTGCAAACAAAAATTAATGCATTTATTTTTTGAATAAAAACCATAGGTTAACTAATTTAAAGATGGTTAAGTATCTATCGAATTTATGAGACGTATCTACATTAATTGTTAAGCCCCTATTTCTCGTACAGTAATTATAGAAACTAAAAAACAACCAATTGCGAGTCTACCTTTATCTATAAAAACGGCAAAAAAATCATGTCTATTTATATGGGAGCCCCTTAAATATTTATTTTATTCTACTTTTAGTAATTGTTGTTATAGCGCTAATAGAAATACATCATCTGTGAAAACAACTGCCTAACTATCACGGTTCATGAGGTACACCATGGTGGCCAACGGACAGACAGACGGACGGATGGATGGATAGCGGAGTTGCGGACCTTGATGGTCTTTCAGTAAAAGTAATAAATTGTATAATAGATTGTATTGCTCCACATTTAGTGTTTATTTTCAATAGTTGTGTCGATGGTGGTGTGTTTCCTGATTTGATGAAACATAGTAAAGTAATTCCTCTGTTTAAAGCTGGTAGTACATCTGACCCCACCAACTTTAGACCTATTTCAATACTACCAGTACTTAGCAAAATTTTTGAAAAAATTATCCTTAGTCAAATAACTACTCACTTCTATGCTAATAAACTTATGAATATTAATCAATTTGGATTCACACGGGGTCGTTCAACAACCGATGCCGGTGTTGAACTTATTCGTCACATTTTTGAGGCCTGGGAGGATTCACATGATGCTCTTGGAGTCTTCTGTGATTTGTCAAAGGCTTTTGACTGTGTTCACTATGAGACTCTAATCAGAAAATTACATCACTATGGCATAAGGGGAAATGCACTTAGGCTTCTGGAATCTTATTTGTGTAATAGGATCCAGAAGGTTGAGGTTAACGGCACTAGATCACCTGGGTCCACAGTCTGTATGGGCGTCCCGCAGGGTTCAATTTTAGGACCATTCTTGTTTCTCCTGTACATTAATGATTTGCCTTTTCTTGTTAAAGAGGCCCATGAGATCGTATTATTTGCAGATGACACATCACTTTTATTTAAAGTGAAAAGATATGACACTAATTATGACGACGTGAATATTGCGATCTCAAAGGTAGTTGAATGGTTCACTGCAAATAACCTACTCTTGAACGAGAAAAAAACCAAATGTGTTAAATTTACCTTGCCTAACGTTAAACAGTTTAATACCAATGTACAGGTTAAAAATGAAAAACTGGAAGTTGTAGAATCTACTGTATTCTTAGGTATCACTATTGACGCAAAGCTTCAATGGGGTCCTCATATTGATAAGTTAGCGAACAGACTCAGTTCAGCAGCTTACGCGGTTAAAAAAATCCGTCAATTATCGGACGTAGAAACCGCGAGAACCGTATATTTCAGTTACTTCCACAGCCTAATGTCATATGGCATTTTGCTGTGGGGTAATGCTGCCGACATTAATAAGATATTTGTCCTGCAGAAAAGGGCTGTTCGCGCGATTTATCAATTGAGACCTAGAATGTCTCTTAGAAATAGATTTAAGGAAATAGATATTTTGACATTTGCGTTCCAGTATATATTTAATAATCTTTTGTATGTAAAGAAAAATGAACAATTGTTTAAGAAAAACTGTGATAGGCACAATGTAAACACTAGAAGCAAACATAACTTGGATATACTAGACAGCCGTCTCTACAAAGTAACAAACTCTTTTATGGGTCTACAATAAGATTCCCATGTGTATTCAAAACCTACCTTTAGAAAAATTTAAGACGATAATTAAACAAAAACTTTGTAAAAAGGGCTATTATAGAATTTCGGATTATCTGTTAGACAAGCAACCATGGGAATAAATTGCTCAGCTCCAGAGTTATTCAGATATTAAGTCAATTAAAATTAAAAGTAAGAAAATTTGTATGATTGACTTAAAAAGAGCGACCCTCGGAGTTTCTTGCCTATTCTTCTCCTGAGGAAGACTGCACCTTTGCGAATAGGCGCAAAGCCAAAAGTGCTAATGTAATTCATAATATTGACGTGTTCAAGTATCATTTTATATGTTCAATGAAATAAACACTTTTGACTTTTGACTTTTTGACTTTTGACTTTTTGAGTCTTAGTAATAGGTCCCGTTTTTAGCCTTTGGGTACGGAACCCTAAAAACGTAGCCAATAACTTGCTGAATGTTTAAATATCGAGAGAACGATTAAAGAACATTGCTGCATTCAACTACACCTTAAGTGGCAATTACATTTTAAATAAGCAATGTATGTATGTATTTAATTGGTCGTTGAAATCAACCCATCGAACTCAATGAAAATTACATAATAGAGCCCTTTGTTTAGATCAAAACTAAATAACTTCATGTAAAAATATTCAATACTCACTGTTCAGCAGGATCCACCTTCCTCTTGTTGGAGCTTCGACGCTTCTTGGTCTCCGAATACTCTGAAGCCGTGAAGTCGTTGTTGTATTCAATATCAGATTCACCCCTGTAAACAAAATAAAAAATGACAGTAAGTTAAAAATTAATCGTGTGCTAAACTGCGTTAATATAACTCATTAAATAAATAGAAAAAATACTTGTAAATTAAATGTGTAAAAAATTAAATACTTACTAACATTTTTGAAATGATTTAAGTCTTGACACTTAATGCACTTCAGGAACTTGTAGCACTGGAGGAACTTGTAGCACTGGAAAAACTTGTAGCACTGTAGAAACTTGTAGCACTGGTTATCACTGAGCACTTGTTTTTTATTTAAAAAACTCGAAAATAATGAAAATTATGACGAAAAAATGGGTTTATAAGTAAATCAATTTTACTTTGTCAGCGTTAACGTTCACATTTCAAAATACAGTAAACGATGGTTATCGTTCACGTTAATTAGAACCTAATCGTAAGGTGTTAACAATGAAAATCAATCAACATTCTTACCACCTATACTACTTTATAGTTCAATCAATATTCGCCGCCTTTGTTAATGCCGGTAAAGGCGAATGCTCATTGTTAACCGAACGCGAACATTCGCAGGGCGAATGGTAAATTTAACAAGGTAGAGAACTACATTACAAGATTTGAGAATTCATTTTGTATTCAATTATATAACGCATTCATTGCACACTTTGAGATAGAGGGTTGGAGGAATTTGTATAAGAAATATGATGTATAAAATTAATTCAAACATGACAGCATACAATTCGGGTGATGCGAACAGTGAGCCATCACCTTTATAAAGAACCATGTTGCAGCAAAACTATAAACCAAATAAGTCATACATTTTTGTTTGAATTTTAAAATACTGATGCGTAAAACGTTAGACTTAACTGCCGATTACGTTAATACTGTAAGCAGACGTGTAGAGGTACTTAGAGACAATAAAATATTTGTATTTATTAGTTGTCTATGGTATCATCATCTACCTAGTCTGTGTGTTCGGGTTGAGTTGAGTAGTGTACGCCATTTTTGATATGTGCCTATGTATGTGGAGAAAAATAAAACAAAATCTTCTTGTATATCGGCTGTTTTAATAAATCTAAGTCCTATTAACAGGTTATGGGCCCAGTGGCTATAATCTGTTTTTAGGTGAAGACTCGGCGCACGGGGAACGAGAGTTGGTGTGAGGGATAATCTCTTCGACGGCGGCGTGGGCGGCAAACGCCTGGGGACGCACTCGGGGCAGAGTGTACAGCGTTTGCGCACGTTTCCGAAGAGGCGGAGTGGAGAGTTGAGCCGGGGAGATGGATCAACTAGCGACAAACACCTTACCGGCGCTGAAGTTGGAGGGCCAGGCGAACTGGAGCACATGGAAATTCCATGTGACTGTGTTGTTGAGAGGAGCGGGCTTGCTCCCGGTGGTCGACGGCACGGAGGAGAAACCGACAGAGAAGGATGGCGAGTGGCTCAAAAGGGACGCAAAAGCCCAGACAATAATTGTTACCAGGCTCAGTGAGGCGGCTACCATACATGTTCTCACATGTGGAACTTCTGCATCTATGTGGAGTAAACTGCATAGTGTCTATGAGGCCAAATCTGCAACTAGTACGTTGATGCTGCAGCAACGCTTATTACAGTGTAAATATGAAGAAGGGGATCTGTCGACATTTTTGTCAAAATTACAAGAGATAAGTTTCAAACTCAAACAAGCGGGGGAGGAAGTATCAGATAAATTCCTCATCACTAAGATATTGATGTCTTTGCCAGATAAGTACAGTCACTTTATATCAGCGTGGGAATCGGTGGATAGTGACAAACAAACTCTTGATGATTTGGTCGCTCGTCTGCTGGTAGAAGAAGAGAGAATAAAGGCAAAGTGTCAAGAAGAGAAGAGCGTAGCTATGTTCGCTAGGCGCAAGAAGAAAGGAGGGGGTTTTATAAAGAAAAACAAGGAAATCAAATGTTACAAGTGCGGACGTCCCGGACACCTAGTGAAAGACTGCAGGAGTGACAAAGACATTCGGAAATGTTTTTTGTGTGATGAGACAGGTCACTTGAAGCACCAGTGCCCTAATCGTGGTCGGCAGGGACAAACGGACAGAGTGAAATCAGAAAATTATAAAAGTAATGCGTTTGTAATATCAAGTGTAAGTGCCATGACTGTAAACGAGCACGAAGTGAAAACGGAGCATATGAATGAATGGATCGTCGATAGTGGCGCTAGTGAGCACATGACTTCCGCGCGAGAACTGTTCACCTCATTCACGGATCTGTCGAATCGGTTTGTTGTTATCGGCGATGGGCGTCAATTGCACATAAAAGGGAAAGGTGAAGTGAAAATCATGGCGTTTAACGGCAAAGATTATGTAGAATCAAGGCTCTTGGATGTGTTGTACGTGCCCGAATTACAAATGAACCTTTTCTCCGTTCCAAGTGCTACAAACAAAGGTTATAAAGTGGACATAACGAAAAATGATTGTTGCGTTTATAAAAACAATATCGTGTGTGCAGTGGGCTACCGAAGGCAAAATTATTACGTTCTGCGGTCGCGGCAGATTGAAGAGAGTGCGTTTGTGTCACTGGGGGAGTGGCATCAGCGCTTATGTCATCAAAACTTCGCTGATGTGAAGAAAATACTAACTGGAAATAACATACAGTTTCTCGAAGAGAGCGTGCAGTGTTCGGTATGTGTAAAAGGGAAGGCGCACAGATTACCATTCAAAACCAGTTCAAGGTTGTCAACAAATGTACTAGAGATGGTACATGCTGATGTGTGCGGGCCATTTGAGGTGAATTCTCTTGGAGGTGCGAGATATTTCCTGTTAATCAAGGATGACTTTAGCAAGTACCGTACTGTCTTCTTCATGGCGAGGAAGTCAGAGGTTCCTGAACACGTGAAGCACTTTGTGAATATGACAGAGAGGGAGACAGGATCTTTACTGAAGATATTTAGATCTGATAATGGTGGGGAGTTCGTCAACAGTGAGTTAACTGATTTTTTTAGTAAGAAGGGAATACAACATCAGACAATAGTGCCTTATACCCCCGAACAAAACGGGCAAGCGGAAAGAGACATGCGGACTTTGGTGGAAGCTGCGAGAACCATGCTGTCAGCGGGGACATTGAGCAAGGAGCTATGGGCAGAGGCAATTAACACCGTGGTTTACGTGCTCAATCGAACAGCCAAAAGTGGAGTGGAAGGTAAGACACCATTTCAAGTATTTACAGGAGAAGACTATGATATTAAAAATTTTTATAAAATATTTGGGACGAAAGTCTATGTACATATTCCTAAAGAAAAAAGATTAAAGCTAGACCCAAAGGCCGAAGAGGGTATATTCGTGGGGTATGCAGGTACAAAAGGGTATAGAGTATATTATGAAAAAGAAAAATCAATTAAAATTAAACGAGACATTGTTTTTATGAAAAGTGAATCAAAAGATATAGAGGAAGAGAAATATGTGACACTGGACTTAGAGACAAGCTGCAATGAGCAGATAGGGCAAGAACAGCCAGAAGAACAAGAACAGGTGGAGCAACCAGTAGTGACTGAAGAACAAGAACAGCTAGAGCAACCAGTGGTGACTGAAGAATTTGAAGAGAGTGAAGAAGAGCCAGTGACAACAAGGAGTGGGAGAACGGTGATGAAGCCCAGATGGCTCTCTGATTATATTGGATTTTTAGCAGCGGAAGGCGACCCGATTACTTACAAGGAAGCGATGGAAAGAGAAGATGCAGATGATTGGAAGAAGGCGATAAATACAGAATTAAAACAGTTGCAGGACAATAATACATGGACATTAGTAGAGAAAATACCAGAGAGTCAGGAAAAGATTAGTACTAAATGGGTTTTAAAAAGAAAGAAAGATGTAGATGGAAATACTATCTACAAAGCTAGGTTGGTTGCTAGGGGCTTCCAACAAACTGATTATGGTGATGATGTGTATGCTCCAGTGGCAAATTTAAATACATTTCGCATATTTACAGCGGTAGCTACTAAATTAAAATGCAAGGTTTACCAGATGGATGTTTGCAATGCTTTTTTGAACAGTAAAATCGATGATGATGTGTATTTAAAGTTGCCAGAAGGAGTGGAGTCAAACTTTAAATATTCAAAACTGAATAAGTCAATCTATGGGCTAAAAAGGTCTCCTAAATATTGGAATAAGACTTTTGACAGTGTAATGAAGTCACAAGGGTTTGAGAGTTCAGAAAAAGATAATTGTCTTTACTCAAAGAATAATAATGGTGTTAAAACATATCTTTTGTTATATGTTGACGATATATTGTATTTTAGTACATCTGAAGAGCAAAGTTTTAAATTGAGGGACTTCTTAAATAATTCTTTTAAAATGAAGGATATGGGATGTGTATCTAAGTTTCTGGGTATCCAGGTTAAGCAGGGTAATGATTACACAGAAATTAATCAAAGAGAGTATCTAAGAAGTCTCTTAGTCGAGTATGGCATGTCAGAGTGTAAACCTTTGTCATTACCAATAGATAAAAATTTCAAATTTGACCTGTTAAAAAGAGAACAGTCAGAAAATGATGATATAGAGCACAAGTGTAGAGTTTTAGTAGGGAAACTAATGTATGCAGCTTTGGGAACTAGACCTGATCTTAGTATGGTTGTAAGTAGATTGAGCAGATTTCAGGGGTGTGCATCCAATTTATTGTACAAGTTATTACTGAATGTTTTAAGATATATAAAGGGTTCTCTGGATGTCAGTCTTATTTACTCCATAGATGATGATAATACTGTACAAGGGTATGTAGATAGTGATTGGGAGGGTGATGAAGATTTCAAATCTACAACAGGTTTTGTATTTAAGTGTTTTGGTTGTACTGTAATGTGGGGGTCTGTCAAACAAAAATCAGTTGCCCTGTCATCTACAGAGGCAGAGTATGTGGCCCTGTGTCATGCCACAAGTCAAGCATACTTAGAGACAATAAAATATTTGTATTTATTAGTTGTCTATGGTATCATCATCTACCTAGTCTGTGTGTTCGGGTTGAGTTGAGTAGTGTACGCCATTTTTGATATGTGCCTATGTATGTGGAGAAAAATAAAACAAAATCTTCTTGTATATCGGCTGTTTTAATAAATCTAAGTCCTATTAACAAATACTCAATTTAGGAAACTTCGAAAATACTCGTATATAGTTTCATTGTTATTAAAACTTATATGATTGTTAAAAAGGTACTTCAGCGATATAAAAATATGACTGCGTGAAGTTACTTTAAAAAATATTAACGAAACGTTATTCGTTTATTTATTATGCATTTTATAAATTATATTAACACAGTAATATAGATAACTCAGGAAAATATTGTTTTTAATTAACTATAACATAAAGTAAACAAAAGTATCAGGTAGTCAACTATCCGTAATGCTGATTTCACAAATTGATATAGTACAGGAGTTACCATGTTATTTTATTCGTTTTACTTTCTAGCATCGTAAAGTTAAAATAACACTTTCAATGTAAGTTTTACTTATCGTAATGATAATGAGCAGTAACAGTTTGGTGAGTAATTAATGAAAATAGAAATAATTTAAGGAAAAAAATCAACATGAATGAGATTAAACCTATGACTTTGAGTTAGCTATCCAATGGTCTAAACTAAACCAATTATCCTTGTGGTCAAGCCGTGAATTTTCTAATTCCTTAACGCAAAATTTGTAGCGCGGTAGAGTATCAGAAGATTTATTTCTAGAGTCGTGAGTACAAATGTCTTTTACGGTGAATATTGTCTTTTACGGTGAATATTTTTCTTTTAGAATATTTCTCAACGCGGGAAGCGTTTTAAAAATTTCTAATTATAGGTACTTATTTTACTGAAATAATGTAAATTTTACTGAAATGTGTGTTATTTTACTCAAAAAATGTCTCACCATTACACATTATGTTCCAATAACCCTCATCATTTGTGTCAAACATGGCAGTACGTCGCGCGATTGTTTACGTCGCTTGCGATAGTAATCTCGTACACCAGGTGTACATTTGACGTGCGAAGGCTGTGGTTTTCTATAACTACTGATGATCTGCCTACCCCTTAGGGATGACAGGCGTGAGCCTGTAAATTTAACTTACAAAAATGATAGCAGGCTCTTACACTAACTTGATCGTGGGAAAAAAATGACGTCAAGCTCATTCACTACCAGGCTACGAAGGCGTTGGACGCAGTTTGGTGCATTTATAGTTCTTTATTTTTTAATGTAGATTTAAGAGTGATTTACTTAACAAAAATGTTAAAGTGATTTTAATCGGGAAAATTTGGTAAGTACCTACATGCATTTTTTAACGATTTTAATTGTATTTTTTAGTTCAAAATTGTGTAAACTCATTTAAATATTTTAATTTCAACATGGTAAAAAATTTAAAATTAATCACTAACTTTTTAAGTTCAAAAATTGTGTAAAATCATTGCAATATTTAAATTGAAGTATAACAACAATTCCGATTTGTTTGCTATTTTTGGTTCAAAATTTTGCAAGCTAAATTGAATATATTTAAATTACAGCATGATAATAATAATGAAACTAATCGCTCACTTTCAGTTAAAAAAATGTGAAAATTCATTTAAACATTTTAATTGTGATTTTAATTGCTATTTTTCATCAAAATTGCATAAACTCATTAAAATATTTTAATTACAACATTGGTAATAATTGGAACATTAATCGCTAACTTTTACAGTTCAAAAATTGTGTAAATTCATTTAAACATGTTAATCGTGATTTTAATTGCTATTTTTTCAATAAAATTGCATAAATTCATTTAAATATTTTATTTACAACATGTTAATAATTGGAACATTTAACGCTAACTTTTTCAGTTCTAAAATTGTAAAAAACCATTTAAAATAAAACTTTCATAAAAACTGTTATTTTAATTGGAATTTATTTCAGTTCAAAAATTGCGTAAGCTCATTTTAATATTTAAATTACAGCATGTTATAATAACGAACGTAATAGCTCTGTACAGTTGTCGGCTATTACAACGTGTTCCTGTTAAGTGTATCGCGAGGATATTTAACGGGGTAGAGTGTGGTGAGGTACTGTGAGGTTGTAATAATTGCCAACTGCACACAACAAAACGTTAAGTAGAGAGAGCTACTCTGATCCCTAGGACCCTAACACCTAACTCCCTAACGGTGTGGGTGCAATCCTAAGACCTCAGGGGTCCCTAATCCCTACCTAACGCTGAATGTGAATGTAGTGAGTAGAACGGGATGTCTGTTACCGGAGACCTAAGGTAACAGGCGGAAGGGGGGAAGGAAAGGGGGTGCGCACGTCGTGCAATATGCGCAGGGAATGGTTTTCTCACTGCCGGTCAAGCAGGCTCACAAGACCGATCTACTGACGGCTAAGGGTGTCTTGGCCACAGTGAGAGGATGCTGGAAGCATCAAGGAACTACGGCTCGTCCACTGGATAGTGGGAACTTCAATGGCAGCTCTTCCAGAGGGTTCTGGGTACTTCGGGGTGCAGGAGATGATTCAAACTTGACTGCCAGTTGATAATTAATATATTTACAAAAACTTATGCTATTTATACAGTATTTTCTTAGAGTTAAATGTGGTGGTGGTAGTGTAAACTGCGACGTTTTTCTTTTCTCCGCGCGTCAGTCTTGATGAGATCACAGCGTTGCAAATCAAAGGCCTCATTTTGGAACAGCAGCGTGCGCATGTTCAAAGGTTACTTTGGACATTCTGGCGCGACTCAGGAGCAGGATTCCATCTCATAGAGTTCTATCTCTTGTTGTTTCGTAGCCGGTTTGATGGGCACGCTATACGTGTGTCCGCGGCTGGCGGCTGGCGGTCGCTGGCTTCTGGTTGGTGCCGCTGGTTGCGCTGCCGCTCGTGTGATGCTGGGGGGTTGGATTTGTTGTAGTTCTGCTGCCGGTTCCGCTGGTTTAGTGGTGCGGTGGCGTTGTACTTTGACTCCAACCCGTCTTACAATCTGTGGACCGTAATGTAATGTTAATAAAATAGTAATTATAATAACAACTGAAAACACTGCGCTAGTTGTATATGTGTGTGAAGTTATTTGTCTCCAGACAGTGTTATCTAATTGCGTGTGTAGTGTTTTTTCCTTGTTAATGATGTGCTCGTAAATATCTTTAGAACTTTCTATAATTTCGTCCTTTGACGGAATTTCGTTTGAATGTTTATTTAACGTAGAGTTAAAGGAGAAATGTATAGGTTTTAAATAGGAAGCACTAATTTGTACGGAATTAGATCTTTTGGCAGTTAATATAATGTTTTTAGTTTTTAAGATGCAGTCGTCGGAGATACGTATAACCCCGACATTTGAAAGCTCAATTTCTGTACGCTGGCCGTTACACATAACTGATGCCGTGACGTGGTCCTTGACCATAAATAACCATGTGTTTGGCATATTTAGTTGTTTCCAAGCTATATTGCTATTTAATTGGAAACGGTTGGTTTTGCAGTTATTTATTCTGTTATTTTTAAATAACTGAGCAACGATGCAATTTTCGTTTAATTGCATGTTCTTCACCGCCACCGGAAAGCAAATAAAGTGGGACAGCCTATGAATGCAATTTTGAAACTCGTTATGATTTAATTCAAAATATAATTCATTATTGTAATCTAGGCCGATGTATGCGTTTGGTATAGTTATTGTTTGGAATGACTCATCATTGTTTTTCTTTGGAATTGGAGTGACGTATATGAACGTGTACTTTGTCACCTCTTGTATTGGAAAGTAAGCGTAAACTTGTATATGAGTTTGATTTTCCGCGATTTTGGTATCTAACAAAAATTGTTGTACGATTTTTA
Source organism: Aproaerema taeniolella (assembly GCA_949987775.1). Classification (NCBI taxonomy): domain Eukaryota; kingdom Metazoa; phylum Arthropoda; class Insecta; order Lepidoptera; family Gelechiidae; genus Aproaerema; species Aproaerema taeniolella. The sequence continues at coordinate 122,553 of OX465242.1, read as the reverse complement.
GATTAGTAGGTAATTTTTTGTTTGCAGTGGTTATTATTTCACTGATATTTTTTGGTGTTAAAATGCTGTATACTGTGGCTTTGGAGTGGTATATCTCTAGTAAGCCATTGTAGTGATAGTTTATTTCTTTTATGTAGTTATTTGCTAGTTCATACGTTTGAAGTACTTGGATATTTATTTTGTTGCTATCAACAGCTGAGTACCAGTTGTTAACTGAATTTAAGTAGTCTATAACCTGGTTAAGTTTTGTTTCATATTTATTTAGTTTATTTCTTATTCTTTCTTCTGTACTGTTAACCTGTGTTATAGTCGAGATCATGAATTTTGTTTGTTGGTTTGCGGACTCGATAAGTTTTTCTTGGTTTTTGTTTAGTGTATCTATGTCTTTGTAGACTTCATCGTTGACGCCAAAGACTGAGGTAAGGAATTGACCTAGTAATCCTCTTTTCTTTCTAGTTTGATTGACGTCTACCAGATATTCTTTGGTTTTTTCGAACTTTGATTGTTCTTCTAGTAGATAGTGTTGGAATTGTAGACAGTGGGTTTTTGTAAGTATCTCAGCTTGTTTACAAAACTGTTGGAACCGTGACGTTGCAGTTTTAATTTTTGCTAGGTCATTTTCTAGGTTTTCTCGTTTGTAATTAGTTTCGATACGGAATGTTCCTCTGTCTACATTTACCGTTCCTATTTGCTCGACATAGAACCCTGGTTTCATATTTTTCAGAGTATATGAGCTTGTACCTGTACCAACTACTTGTAGTATAGCAAGTAGTACAATTAGTAGTTTCGAACATTTGATTTTTGGTAGGTTTCCCTTTCTTTCCCATTTGTTTGGGAGTGTTCTTTTATCTGTTTGCACTACATTAGCTTGTACTGTACCAGTGCTATATTTAGTACTTTGTATTGGAAGAGGAATTAGAGTATGTAAGGGTATAGACCTTGTCTGAGTTGCGCCTGTTGGTTTTTGTAATGTTACAACTCTATTATTGCATTTGACGCATTTTGTGACATGATTTCTAATGCCTTTTTGCCTTCAATGATGCTATATCTTTGACGTATGTACGCCAAAGTTACTCCATTTCCACCGTGCATGGATTTTTGATGTGCGCCCTGAGTGACGAGTGACGTCACGTGGAGTTGAGGGTGGTTTTGGTCGTACTCTAAGTTCGAGTTTTTTAATCTGCCGCCCACTCGCAGCAGTCCATCGTTATCAATAAATGGATCCAGACTTGTGAGTTTGTTTCCTTTATTTAGCGCCTGTCCATTTTTAATCGTTTTGTACTCCTTTGTGAACGTTTCTTGTTGAGTAAGGAGCACAATTTTTTTCCTTGTTTGCTCTATTTCCTCGCATGTTAATGATGTGTCTATTTTCTGTTTGCGAGCAAATATGTAACAATACGAGAATACTCGTATCATTTTTAGGAAATTGTTGAATCCTTTCCATACGTCGTCGTTACTATCTGTACTTGTGATAGTTATAATTATGGTTAGATCTTTTTATTTTCTCACAATTTTCCGGTAATTTTATGGTAAATGGTATTTGGTTGTTTTTGAGCCGTTCTGGGCCATTCCACCACAGAGATGATGGCTGTAGCTTACTGGGCTCGATTCCACGTGATATCATGTTTGCCGGGTGCACCTTTCTGATATGCCCCGTTTTCAGATAGTTGTTATGAAAATCTTGGAATTTTTCTTGTAAGTTTTTATCAGTGGTAAACTTCCGCTCTTGATGTATTAATCTAGAGGCAGATTTTTTACGGGTATTTCCGTAGTCTACACTGTGGTTTTCGAACGGTGACCTCACGGTGTATGTACCCTCTGAGTTCCGTATCGTTTTTTCTTTGTAAGGGTTTTCGTAAACTTGTTTGCTGGTAGATAAGTGATTTTTTTCGGTTACTTCTTCCAGTTCCCAAACTTTGTTTTTTTGTTGTATTTCTTCAGTACGTGAGCACATACTCAAGATTTTCAATTTGCTCTCAGTCCTATTACAAATCCCGGATAAAATCCACCCGAATTCGGTGTTTTGTGCGATTATTCCGTCTTGTATATTTTGTAATCCACTTCGTAGCAGTTTGCTGTATTCTTGGGCCCCCAATATTATGTCTATCGGTCCCTTTTTGTAGTAGGTAGGATCTGCAATCAGTTTATTTTTGAAACTTTCATCTTGCAGTTGAGGTAGGTCACTTTTTGGTAGTGATCCCGTTAGTTTTGGTAAGATAATAAGTGTTACAGGTAGTCTATAATCACTTGAGAAACTCGGTAGTAGTTGGACATTGATACAGTCGTTCGATGTCTTTGGTTTTTCATCTGCTATTCCTATTACTTTAGTTTGTAACTTTTTACGGGGGTACGCTAAGGTTTGCGCTGCTTCTTCTGTACAGAATGAGGCTTCTGACCCCTGGTCACATAATACTCGTAGCAAATGCGTAATGCCGTCAAAAGCCACCGCTTTTACCATGGCTGTTGCGAGCAGAGTTGTTTTTGGCGTACTGAGTTCGACGGTCATGGACAGGTTCGAAATAAGGGGTTCATTTCGTTTATTTTTTGACGATTGCGATGGTTGTGACTCTTTGTTCGTTTCATTTGGTTTTTCACTGTCCTGGTTTTTCCATTCATCGATAGTCATATGTAGCATTGAATGATGCCACTTATTACATTGTGAGCATTTTTTGTCGCTATGACATTTTTTCGATGATTCATGCATCAGGCAATTTCCGCACATACGTTTTTCTTTAACGATTTTATTGCGTTCGGTTACAGACAGTGAAATAAATGTTGGACATCTGTACACATTGTGCTCTTTGCTCTTACAACACCAACAGGCGCTATCATTGTTCGTTTGATATTTTTTCTCGTTACTTTTGTTGTTCCCGTTAGTACGGGCGGTTTCTAAACATTTGAATCGTTTTTCTAAGAATTTCAGCATCTCTGAGAATTTTTCTAAGTTATTAGGCTCTTGTAATTGCTGTTCATACTTTTCATTAGTCTCGGAATCCCATGTTCTACTTAGTATCCTTGATAGTATGGGATCCCAAGTTGATATGTCGATGTTTTGACATTTGAGCGCTTCTAAGCTTTCATTGAGTGAATCATGTAAATTCCTCAAGTTTTCCGAGTTGCCTATTTTTATTTTCTGCTGATCCAAGATGTTATCAATATGTTTAGAGATAATCAAACGTTCATTTTTGTATCGCTTCGTAAGTAGTGCCCAGGCTGTTACGTAATTCGCTTCGCACACAGTCAGATGTTTGATGAGTTTTGCCGCGTCACCTTGAATATGCGTTTTTAAGTACTGCATTTTTTCTGTGTTGGTTAACGACTCGTCTTCATGTATGATTTTTGTAAACAAATCATAAAAGTTTATCCATGACTCATATGACCCAGTAAACACCGGTATAGTTATTTGTGGCAATTTGATTGATTTTCTGTGACTACTCTCTGGTTTATTTTTTGTAATTTTTTCAAAGAGCTTCTCTGTCACTAACTCGTACTCATCTTGGGTCATCTCGAACATTTCTTCTTGGAAGTATTTGTGTTCGAAATATGTATTTTCCATTAGAATGAGTATATGAGTTTCTTCAATTTCTTGCCACTGTTTTTGTAGTGTAGTTAGTAGTGACTCTAAGTACCACGTGGGTTTGTTTTCACTTAGAGTCTGCGTAGTCACCTGCATCTTTTTTTGCATTTGGTTTATGCGAAACAGTTGTATGACTAGTTTAGGTGAACTGAAGGTTTTTGGGCTGCCTTCTGATTCCACTTCTTTTGGTTCATAGATTTGAAGTAATTCCAGGCGCTTCTCACACTCTCGTAGGTAGTTTTTGGCGTCTGTGTATACCTTTTCTATGCTTCCAATGTAGTTGGTTGTTATATACTTGTGTGTAGATAACAATTCCTGCTCCTCTAGTACGGTATGGTTGTTGCGAGCTCGTTCTATGATTTCCCGTATTTTTATTTTCCTTTCCGTAATGTATTTTTCCGTTTTTCTTAAGGGTGAATCTTTTTTTAAGTTGGTCAAAATTTGCCTCAATTCATTGTAATCCGCTTCTTGGCTTTTTATAAGTTCGTTGATCTGTTGTACCTCCATCTTTGTCTTCGTATTATTATTATTTTTTAAATCCCTATCCCTACTCTATTCCTAACACCTACTCGTCAACGCTGAACTACAATCTTTTTCGTCGATACGGTATTTGCAGCTTCTTAAAGTAACCGGTGGAACCCGCTGGTGGGAAGCCGGCACCCCGATCTGCTACCGCACGAGTGGTAATTCAGCGCTTCAAGTGCTTTAGCATCCAACGAAACTAGCGCTTGTTGATTACACTAGCCCGAAGTATGCCTCGGCGTAAGTCAGTCAATGTCAGGCTAAGTAAGGCTTATGGGGGGGACGTCCAAAAATGGACGTATCGCGTGGTTCAAAATTTCTCGAAGAACCAAAAATGTACAGTTGTCGGCTATTACTGACGCGCTATTACAACGTGTTCCTGTTAAGTGTATCGCGAGGATATTTAACGGGGTAGAGTGTGGTGAGGTACTGTGAGGTTGTAATAACTGCCAACTGCACACAACAAAACGTTAAGTAGAGAGAGCTACTCTGATCCCTAGGACCCTAACACCTAACTCCCTAACGGTGTGGGTGCAATCCTAAGACCTCAGGGGTCCCTAATCCCTACCTAACGCTGAATGTGAATGTAGTGAGTAGAACGGGATGTCTGTTACCGGAGACCTAAGGTAACAGGCGGAAGGGGGGAAGGAAAGGGGGTGCGCACGTCGTGCAATATGCGCAGGGAATGGTTTTCTCACTGCCGGTCAAGCAGGCTCACAAGACCGATCTACTGACGGCTAAGGGTGTCTTGGCCACAGTGAGAGGATGCTGGAAGCATCAAGGAACTACGGCTCGTCCACTGGATAGTGGGAACTTCAATGGCAGCTCTTCCAGAGGGTTCTGGGTACTTCGGGGTGCAGGAGATGATTCAAACTTGACTGCCAGTTGATAATTAATATATTTACAAAAACTTATGCTATTTATACAGTATTTTCTTAGAGTTAAATGTGGTGGTGGTAGTGTAAACTGCGACGTTTTTCTTTTCTCCGCGCGTCAGTCTTGATGAGATCACAGCGTTGCAAATCAAAGGCCTCATTTTGGAACAGCAGCGTGCGCATGTTCAAAGGTTACTTTGGACAAGCTCACTTTTTAGAGTTTAAAAATCGTGTAAAATTAATACAAATCGCAACATAATAATAATAATTACATATTTATGGTAAACTCGAAATTCTATGAAGGTATAATATTTTTATTATTATCTGTTTCAATTTATTTTATATCATATTATAAAGTTTAGCAAGATTTTTTGGTATACAGTCGTTGTATCACAAATGTACCTATAAAAACATTCGTATTTTAATGAATTCAACGTAAAAATATAGAATTTCGTTCTGTAGAAGCATATTCTAGAAATATAATTATTTATATTTAACATTAGTTTATTTGTTTTAGGCTGTACTTCTTTTTCAAGACATTCAATGGTGTTGGTAAATCCAGTTAAATTGCAATTCACAGGTAAACCATTTAGTTATTTAAAATTGAGATTTTGTATTATTCATTGCATTTATTTTAGTTTTCTTTTATTTTCAGATTCGTCATATACTGCTGCCAAGAAATCGTGTTTCATCTAACTTAATTCCAGCTTTGTTTGTGTATTTAATTTAATTTTATAAAAATAAGAATAATCTTCCATGACTGTTGTAAGAAAGCAACAGTTCATTCCTTGTGTAAAACTTTATTTCCCATAACACCCCCAATCCCATCTGGTAACCAGGTAAAGGTAATGGTAATGGTAATTATGTGTTGGTATGGTAATATTGAGTAAGTATTTAGAGATAAGAGCACATTAGTTACTTAAATAGCGATTTTGGTTCTTGTAGACTCATTCTAATTTAATATAAATATGTAGGCAGGAATTAGGAATGCAACCGGTGGGTTGGATCTTACCACGGGCTCCCAGCGAGTTACCACGGGGCTCGCAGCCGGTATGCTTTAGGGTCGGTGGGTTGGATCTTACCATAGGCTCCCAGCGAGTTACTTACCATGGGGCTCGCAGCCGACGAGTTAGGAATGCGGTCGATGGGAGGTTCTTACCACGGGCTCCCAGCAGGATACTTACCACGGTTCCTGCAATCGATCGTATTAGGGTCGGCGGGTTGGATCTTACCATGGGCTCCCAGCGAGTTACTTACCATGGGGCTCGCAGCCGACGAGTTAGGAATGCGGTCGATGGGAGGTTCTTACCACGGGCTCCCAGCAGGATACTTACCACGGTTCCTGCAATCGATCGTATTAGGGTCGGCGGGTTGGATCTTACCATGGGCTCCCAGCGAGTTACTTACCATGGGGCTCGCAGCCGGCGAGTTAGGAATGCGGTCGATGGGAGGTTCTTACCACGGGCTCCCAGCAGGACACTTACCAGGGTTCCTGCAATCGAACGTATTAGGGTCGGTGGGTTGGATCTTACCATGGGCTCCCAGCGAGTTACTTACCATGGGGCTCGCAGCCGACGAGTTAGGAATGCGGTCGATGGGAGGTTCTTACCACGGGCTCCCAGCAGGATACTTACCACGGTTCCTGCAATCGAACGTATTAGGGTCGGCGGGTTGGATCTTACCATGGGCTCCCAGCGAGTTACTAACCATGGGGCTCGCAGCCGACGAGTTAGGAATGCGGTCGATGGGAGGTTCTTACCACGGGCTCCCAGCAGGATACTTACCACGGTTCCTGCAATCGATCGTATTAGGGTCGGCGGGTTGGATCTTACCATGGGCTCCCAGCGAGTTACTTACCATGGGGCTCGCAGCCGACGAGTTAGGAATGCGGTCGATGGGAGGTTCTTACCACGGGCTCCCAGCAGGATACTTACCACGGTTCCTGCAATCGATCGTATTAGGGTCGGCGGGTTGGATCTTACCATGGGCTCCCAGCGAGTTACTTACCATGGGGCTCGCAGCCGGCGAGTTAGGAATGCGGTCGATGGGAGGTTCTTACCACGGGCTCCCAGCAGGACACTTACCAGGGTTCCTGCAATCGAACGTATTAGGGTCGGTGGGTTGGATCTTACCATGGGCTCCCAGCGAGTTACTTACCATGGGGCTCGCAGCCGACGAGTTAGGAATGCGGTCGATGGGAGGTTCTTACCACGGGCTCCCAGCAGGATACTTACCACGGTTCCTGCAATCGAACGTATTAGGGTCGGCGGGTTGGATCTTACCATGGGCTCCCAGCGAGTTACTTACCATGGGGCTCGCAGCCGACGAGTTAGGAATGCGGTCGATGGGAGGTTCTTACCACGGGCTCCCAGCAGGATACTTACCACGGTTCCTGCAATCGAACGTATTAGGGTCGGTGGGTTGGATCTTACCATGGGCTCCCAGCGAGTTACTTACCATGGGGCTCGCAGCCGACAAGTTAGGAATGCGGTCGATGGGAGGTTCTTACCACGGGCTCCCAGCAGGATACTTACCACGGTTCCTGCAATCGATCGTATTAGGGTCGGCGGGTTGGATCTTACCATGGGCTCCCAGCGAGTTACTTACCATGGGGCTCGCAGCCGACGAGTTAGGAATGCGGTCGATGGGAGGTTCTTACCACGGGCTCCTAGCAGGATACTTACCACGGTTCCTGCAATCGAACGTATTAGGGTCGGTGGGTTGGATCTTACCATGGGCTCCCAGCGAGTTACTTACCATGGGGCTCGCAGCCGATGAGCTAGGAATGCGGTCGATGGGAGGTTCTTAGCACGGGCTCCCAGCAGGATACTTACCACGGTTCCAGCAATCGAACGTATTAGGGTCGGTGGGTTGGATCTTACCATGGGCTCCCAGCGAGTTACTTACCATGGGGCTCGCAGCCGACGAGTTAGGAATGCGGTCGATTGTTAGACAACGAACTCCCGTGTATTATTGGGTATACTAGATCACCGGAGCGAAGCCGGGAAGCGAACGGAGTGAGCTGTACGGCTGTGAGAGCGGAGGTGGTCTAGAATGCCCAATAATACACTACTGTTTTATACTATTTTGCGAATCTTCTAAGTTCGTATTTTTACTTAAATTATTTTTAATATGGAATGATTCCTTTATAGGCCAGTCAACGAAAAAGTATAGAGAGAAACGCTTGGAAGACTATTTTTGACTTCGCAACTTTGTTTGGACTAGTTAGGAGGTGAACATATCAAAAGACCCTGCCCGTAGCTGTTAAGCCGAGGGGGGAGGGGGGTTTGAAGGTCCCATTTTTTGGTTTTTCGGATATATCTCGGAAACTCCTTATGCGCCCTAATGACATGAAACTTTAAACAAAATGAAAGCTGATTAAATTTTCTACAAGTCTTAGGCCCGTATTATTGAATGTTACTCAGCTCTGAATCTAGCTTTAAAGCTCGATTTGAGTCAAGATTTTATTATAGAACGTAACTTGAGTCATGGTTTAGCAATCCGCAATCATTATTATTATTGGACGCAACTTACGTAAAAATCTCGACTCAAGTATGACAGATGACATCATTTGCGCGTTGCTTACGTTAGGATAGTCTGTGCTATACTTGAGTGATGGTTATATTGTGTTTTTCAGTTTTTTTGTATAATTAATTGTTTTTTTTTGTCATTTTGCTATAATTTGGTTTGGTTTGGTTCCACTTAGGTTGCTGAGAGATGGTCAGGATCCTTACGCCATGGATGTAGAACACTCGAACTCACCAGGCTCGGGCAATATAACAATTACCCAGGGCTACAAAATATAGATGGGGCAATCGACTGCACTCATGTCAAAATTGTTAATACTCCAGGAGTGCAACATCACGAAGCCTTTAGAAATAGAAAATCTTATTTTTCTATAAATGTTCAAGTAAGTTATAATTTTTTTCTGTTGTATTTAGTATGTAGTCTTTTTTTCTAATACATGAAAAATATTTATTAAAATTAATTAAAATTAAACAAAAATGTTTTCTATGAGTAACTTCTGACTATTGCATCTCTTATGGCAAAAACTTCTGCAGAGCCACTATTTTCAGGATCGTTGGGGCTCAGATCGTCTTCTGCTTCCAAGGGTTCATCAGTGGGTATCTCTTCATCATTTACGTGCTGTGCTATATTAAACAGCACAGCACAAGCAACATTTATATTCTATATTGTGGCTAGCTTATTTCCTAAGCCTCTTTGAAGGCAAGGAAACCTCCTCTTCCACCGGCCAAATGTCCTTTCAACAGGATTCCTTGTTTTCATAAGCACCTTAATATATATTTCTTGGGCAAGGTCTCTTGGAGGATTAATCAGTGTTAGCAAATATGGTAAGCATCGATAACCGCTATCTCCAACAAGTTTCCCGTTGTGGATCCCTTGTTCATACTTATTTTTTAAGCTGCACATTTGGAAGATCCGGCTATCATGTGTACTGCCAGCTCGTCGTAGCACTATGTCTAAAAATTGACCAGCTGACCCGACAATCACATGCCAAATTTCAGAGACGGGGGAATTTTTCGGGTCCCATACGCCCCGTTGATCGGTATAAAAGGCTTCAATCTAATTATCATAAAAGACCTATCATCGTTTTGATATTTCTGATTCTATTGGTCCAATAGTTGATAATATTACAGCAACACTGTTATCTACTAACTAATTAATTTTGTTTCTATTATTTCAGGCAGTTGTCGGGCCAGCTGGTCAATATTTAGACATAGTGGCACGACGGACTGGCAGTACACATGATAGCCGGATCTTCCAAATGTGCAGCTTAAAAAATATGTACAAACAAGGAATCAACAACGGGAAACTTGTTGGAGATAGCGGTTATCCATGCTTACCATATTCGCTAACACCTATTAATCCTCCAAGAGACCTTGCCCAAGAAATATATAATAAGGTGCATGTGAAAACAAGGAATCCTGTTTAAAGGATAAGTGGCCGGTGGAAGAGGAGGTTTCCTTGCTTTCAAAGAGGCTTAGGAAATAAGCTAGCCACAGTTTCGAGTATAATTGTTGCTTGTGCTGTGCTGTTTAATATAGCACAGCACGTAAATGATAAAGAGATACCCACTGATGAACCCTTGGAAGCAGAAGACGATCAGAGTCCCAACGATGCTGAAAATAGTGGCTGTGCAGAAGTTTTTGCCATAAGAGATGCAATAGTCAAAAGTCACTCATAGAAAACATTTTTGTTTAATTTTAATTAATTATAATAAATATTTTTCATGAATGTAATTTTTTGCCTATCATTACCAAGTGCACGAAAGGATATGATTACAATGCATGTTTAATCATTGAATCTAGTTTCGATTATCGAACAAATTTCATCAAAACCAGTGGATGTGATAGTCTGTTCCAAGTTACCTTTCATACCTAAACCACTGGACGGATTTTGATATTATATATATGTTATGGACCAAGTGGTTAATGCGGGCATTATTATTAATGCCTGGCTTTAGCGGGCAGAGTGATTAATTACTATTTAAACTTCATTATTTATCATATTGCCCGGTCATTATTATATTGCTTCGTGACAATTGGACAATTTGATAATAAAGCTAAGTTTTACGCGGTGCGGGAAGGAAAGTGCGGGGAGGGAAGCGGTGTAGGGAGAGAAATGCCATTGTTGCAATTTAAAAAAGTTTTCATTATTTTTTCACGGCCGCCGTCTTAGATTTCAAAATGGATGTCAATTTTGGAATAAGAACCCCCGAAAACCTATTAAATGACATCCATGACAGATTTTTACAAATAATGCATGTCCACCATCTTGTATTTCAAAATGGATGTCGTATTCGGAGTCAGCACCCCAGAAAACCTATTAAATTACACCCATGACAGTTTTTTCAAAAATGTAAACTTCCTACATCTTGGATATCAAAATAGATGTCATTTCCGGAACCAGAACCCCCGAAAACCTATTAAACGATACCCTTGTTGGCATGCCTGAAAATTTCATATCCGCCATCTTGGATTTTTGGTAGGTTGTTTTTGGGCGTCACGTTTCCCACAACCCACAACTAAAATCAAAGATGGCGGATAGCTATGAAATTTTCGAAAGACAGTCGGTGGGTAAGACGCTTGGTGATGTTTCGGGCTTCGCCCTCCGCGGAGTTCGGCCTTCAGCCTCACCCTATACGCGGCTCACTTTATTTTAAGTTAAATGACTAGATCACTATAATAATTAGAAAAAATATTAATAAAATACGTTTGTATTCCTCAGCTCAAAAGGTGATGGGCATTATGTATAATGCCCGGTCAATTTGATTATTTGAATAATTATTATCAAATTACCTCCTCATATTGGGCATTATACATAATGCCCAATTTATCACTTGGCCCATCTGTCTATATATCTATACATATAATAAAACTGTAGAGGTCGAATTTCTGTAAATAGAAAAAAATGCTATGAAACAGAGTCAGGGGTGTAATGTATTGGCATTATGTATTTACTATCCTTGTCTCGTGTGCATACGTCACGCTGAGAGGTGGGGCAGAACTGTCATGTCCGCCAGCTGAGGAAATTGTGGTGGTGCATTGCCGAGCCGAGTTATTATAGGAATAAGAGTATTCTACATCTGGCGACGAGTTACAAGGTATTTATCAAATTACAAAACGAATTCAAAAATTATAAGGCAGAGAATATGTAAATGTATGTTTGTGTAATTTGAAACCGAACTTTAACGCGGCAATGTAAAAGTTGAAGATGAAATTTTCCGGCATGGAATTTCTGTTTCATAAAGCTGATTTTATGAAATTTAACGAGTATTACTTTGTCGTAAGAATGAGACGGGACGGCTGGTGAATTTAAAATTATTCGCAACCATATTTTGTATAGTCTTGCTACTATGTTTTACGCTATATGTGTACTATTTTAACAATACCGATGCTACAAACAAAGCGAGTGACTTTGTTTTTTGGTAAATTGAAGATTCAGTGTTGATACTGAACTATAATTTATTGCAAGGAGTTCATTCCGATTCATAATTATAATTTCTCATACATAAAACTGGCGCCATAACATATTTTTTAAATTCAGTTTTTTTGAAAAGGCTAAGGAGTTTTTCCTGTACAGCCAATTAGGTGGCGTATTGCAATATAATTTTTAGGAAGTGTCTCCGCTGCCGGTACTGGCAACGACGAAAAATTGGAACGGTTGCCGGAAATTACTGTCAGTTTCAATTTTTGACGTTTTTGACAGCTGACATGAGTTGATTTTGTGTTCTTATCGGGGTCTGTGCTTTGATGCGTTGGTGATTATCTAAGATTGAATTTGCGAATATTCCTAAATCACTATCGGAAATGTATTACTTACATTCGACTTTTTTGTTCAATTGCAACAGAAGGAACTGCGACAAGTAGGTTTGTTAATAGCCTAACTCAACCAACCCATTAAGGGTTGGTTGGGTTAGGTTAGGTTAGAACTGCGACCCCATACGCACGAACCGAGCGAGCAAAGCGAGCGTGCCGCGGCAGCGGCCGGCGATGTGCCAGAAACGACTGTGGTTGCGTTAAGTGGTTGTCGCAGTTCCGCTCGGTTAGGTTAGGTTGTTTTGTAGGTTTCATATATTTCCGGTAACATATAACATAGCAGCACATCATTGAGTACCTATCTACTATTATTATTACCTATCATTTAAGTTTTATAATGATTTATATCGTCTATCAGATGCAAACAATGCCGATTTAATCATTTTTTTGCCGACTCCGGCACCCGTTCCACTTAATTGCCGGCTCCGGCACTCGTCCCATCTGCCGGCTCCGGCACCCGTCCCCACTGCCGGTTCCGGCAGCGGAGGCGCAGCCTAATTTTTATACAGTCTTTCGATGCAAAAGGACTTCACATACAGCCATCATTTTCAAAACTGTTTTTTTTTCTGAGCAAAGGGCACTCAGACCATACAGCCATTGTTTTCATAGGAATGGATTTAAATAGTGATAAATAATAGTAGCAGGCAAACGTACGATTATTAAATTGATAGTTCATCTTTTATTTGGATGTCTATGGATAAGTTAAAAAAAGAAAGAAAAAAAAAGAAGGAGAGACAGCAAATGCCTGATCGTTAAATCGATTGGTTTGAGTTATTAATATTAAAGTTCCAAACGGAAAAAATAAACTAAAACAGACAAAGGTCTGATAAATTAATTGATTTGAAATTAAGCAGACAAATGTCTGATCATTAAATTGATTAGTTTAAAATAGAGAAATATAGCAGACAAAATGTCTGATCAGTATATTGATTGATTTAAAATAGACAAATATAGCAGAAAAATGTCTGATCATTAAATTGATTGATTTAAAATAGATACATCTAGCAGACAAATGTCTGATCAATAAATTGATTGATTTGAAATAGAGAAATACAGCAGACAAATGTCTGATCATCAAATTGATTGATTTCAGGTTGTTAAAACATTTACTAGCATAGCGTTATCGTCTCTTACGCTCGAAAAATTTGAATGTGAAGGTAATTCTACTTCATGGGAGCGGTGGAAAAGAGCATTAAGTATTTATCTTGAAGCTGCTGGAGTAGACAAACCAGAAAAGAAAAAAGCAAGTTTGCTACATTTCGGCGGATTGGAACTACAGGAAGTATTTTATAATATTCCTGATGCCGATGAAACTACAGAAAAATTAAATGTTTTTCAAGTAGCCATAAATAAACTTGATGCCTATTTTGCTCCAAAGCAAAGTAAAGTGTATGAAAGACATCTCTTCAGATTGATTAAGCAAGAGCCCAATGAAAAATTTGAGAAATTCATGGTTCGACTGAGGCAGCAAGCTGATAAATGTCATTTTAACGATAAAAATGACAATATAATTGATCAGATAACTGAAAAATGCGCTTCAAAAGAATTAAGGAAGAAGATTCTTAAACTAGGAGACGAAGTAACTTTGGATAAAATTATAATAGAAGCCATTACACTAGAAGCGGTGAACAAACAGTTACAAGAGTTTGGTACTCCATCCGACACACCATTGTCTGTTAACAAAGTAGATTCATATAAGAGGAAATTTGAAAAAAAAACACTATAAAGATGGTTGCAGTAGGTGTGGAAGTTTAGGACATAAATCTTATGACCCTTATTGTTTTGCAAAAGAAAAGGAATGTTTGAAGTGTGGACTAAAAGGGCACTTTCGACAATATTGCAAGACAAGATTTCCTTTAAAAAGAAAAGGGGAACTTCATGAATAATAAAAAGAATGAAATTTGGAAAGACAAACAATGAGATTAACGAAATAGGGAAAGAAGAGACAAAAGAGGAGGTGCAGTACGTTTTCCATATTGATGATGATGTTGAACTGGAGTGTGAAGTAGGAGGAGTGGAAACAAAAATGTTAATCGATTCTGGTTGCAAGCAAAACTTAATCACGGAAGAGACATGGATTAAAATGAAAGACAGTAAAGTAGTTGTGCAGAATCAAATTGCAAAACCTGCCATAAAGTTCGTGGCATATGGTAGTGAGACGCCGTTGGAAGTCAAGGGTTCTTTTGAAGCTTCAGTGAAAATGGGAGACAAATCAGATAAAGCAACTTTCTATGTCATAAAAAACGGTACAAGAAACCTTTTAGGAAAAAACACTGCAATATCTTTGGGAGTACTTAGAATTGGCCTCGAGATCAATCAAATAGAAACAGATATTTTTCCTAAATTCAAAAACGTTCAAATTGAGCTGCCCGTGGACAATACTGTACCGCCTGTATCACAACCTTACAGGTATTAAGTTCTAATCTGTTGTTTTTATTGTTTGGCATTGTTTAATTTTTCCTTGGTTATTTTGAATAAATATAAGTAAGTCGATTTTCTTAAATGTTTATTTCATTCTTAGGAGGATTCCTATTCCCCTCGAAGCAAAGGTAGAGGCGAAAATAGAGGAACTTCTGAAGAGAGATATAATAGAAGAGGTCGTAGGTTCTTCCAGATGGGTGTCACCAATAGTGCCGATTTTAAAAGAAAACGGCGAAGTTCGTCTTTGTGTCGATATGAGAAGGGCTAATGAAGCTATTGTTCGGGAAAACCATCCTTTTCCCACGATGGATAAATTATTACCTAAAGTTAAAAATGATAAATATTTCACGAAACTGGACATCAAAGACGCCTTTCATCAAATTGAGATTCATCCCAATTCGCGACATGTGACTACTTTTATTACCAGCAGGGGTTTGTACAGGTATAAGCGGCTGATGTTTGGAATTTCATGTACTCCAGAAATTTTTCAAAAAACTTTAGAGCGCATGTTGTTGGGATGTGATGGAGTAATCAATTTAATTGATGACATTTTAGTGTTTGGTCAAGACCTTAAAGAACATGATGCAAGATTAGATAAAGTAATGAACACTCTAAGAGAAAATAATGTCATCTTGAAGAAAGACAAATGTCGGTGGTAAATTTTTTAGGACATGAAGTATCTGAAAAAGGTGTTAAGCCACTGCAGAAGTATATCTCAACTATACAACAATTTAGACCACCAACTACGGTAGCAGAATTACAGAGTTTTTTGGGCTTGGCGAATTTTATTAGCAAATGGATCCCTAATTTTGCGACGGTGACAGAACCATTAAAGGAACTTCTGCGAAACAAAGGTACTGATAGTTCGGATATACAGAAGTTTTGGAAGAACGATCAACAAGAAGCTTTCAGCACTTTAAAAACTGCGCTTTCTAACATTCCTACCTTAGGATACTATGACGTAAAAGATCGAACTGTAGTAATAGCTGATGCTAGTCCAGTAGGACTTGGTGGTGTTTTACTCCAGGTTGACAATGAAGGACCACGGATCATAGCGTATGGTCATAAAACATTAACCCCCTGTGAACGTCGATATTGTCAGACAGAAAAGGAGGCTTTAGCGCTAGTTTGGGCAGTCGAACATTTTCATATATTTTTATATGGCAAAAGATTTGATTTAGTAACCGATCACAAGCCTTTAGAAATAATTTTTGTTCCAAAGTCGAAGCCATGCGCCAGAATAGAAAGATGGATATTACGCTTGCAATCCTATAAGTATAAAGTGGTTTACCGCCCTGGTAAGAACAATATTGCAGATCCACTGTCGAGGCTTTGTAAAATATCGGAGACGACTGCTAATGAAAATAAGGATTATGTTCACCAGATTGTGGAAAACACCCGACCCGTGGCTGTATCTTTTAAAGAAATTATGGATCACTCTGCGAATGATCAGGAAATATTGAAGGTAAAGGACGGAGTGTACAACAACACATGGGATGAGGAAGTGAAAACATATAAGATATTTCAAAGTGAACTTTGTTTTTATGATAATATCCTGTTAAGAGGAGCAAGAATTGTAATTCCATCGCAACTTCGACATCGAGTTTTATCTGCAGCACACGAAGGTCATCCTGGAATTGTATCTATGAAAGCACGTTTGAGAACAAAAGTTTGGTGGCCCAAATGTGATAAAGACGCCGAAAACATGGTGAAGTCTTGCAAAGGTTGTACCCTGGTTTCAGGACCAAATCCGCCTAATCCTTTAAAACGTAGGGAACTGCCTGAAGAGTCATGGGT
The DNA here is from genome assembly GCA_949987775.1 of Aproaerema taeniolella. Taxonomy (NCBI): domain Eukaryota; kingdom Metazoa; phylum Arthropoda; class Insecta; order Lepidoptera; family Gelechiidae; genus Aproaerema; species Aproaerema taeniolella. The sequence continues at coordinate 106,021 of OX465242.1, read as the reverse complement.
AGACGTGGCAATGGATTTATTGGGCCCCCTTCCAAGTAGTGACTACTTATTGGTTGTGGTAGATTATTTCAGCAGATATAAAGAAATCAAAGTTTGTCGGAAAATTACTACAGAAGAAATCGTGACTCATCTTAAGGAAATATTTAGCCGGGTTGGCAATCCAGCCTCAATAACGGCCGATAATGGTAGGCAATTCTGAAGCGAGGATTTTAAGGCATTTTGTAAGGAAAGGAACATCACACTATTTAACACAGTGCCATACTGGCCCCAACAAAATGGCGAGGTAGAACGTCAGAATCGTGACATTTTGAAACGCTTAAAAATAAGTCAAGGGGAAAGGAAAGACTGGAAAGAGTGTTTGTTTGAGTATCTTACAATGTATAACAGCACGCCACATAGCGTCACAGGAAAAACACCGTCGGAATTATTTTATAAGCGGAAATTTAGAGATAAAATACCAATGATTGGCGATGTAAAAGAAACTCAAGAACAAAACATGGAAATTAGAGATAAAGACCATGAAAATAAAGAAAAAGGGAAAGCATATGCGGACAGAAAAAGAAAAGCTACAGATTGTGATTTAGAACCAGGAGATAGAGTTTATATTAAAAACATGCATAAAGATAATAAATTAAGCCTTAATTACGAGCCTACCCCTCATACGGTACAAAAGAGTATAGGAGGTGATGTTGAATTTAAAAATGATGAGACCGGTCAAACGTTTAGGCGAAATGTGGTTCATCTGAAAAGAGTTGAAGGACAATGGAAAGTTTGTAGAAAGGAGCCGGAACAAAATGAGCCGGAAGAAACTGAACAGACTTCAGTAGATAATGAGTGATGGTAAACAAATATAGCACATGATAACTTATGATTTATTTTTAAAGTTTAGGTTGAAAGGATTTGTAAGGTAATCTGTTATCTTTGATTAATTTCTAATTCATTAAAAAAAAGGAAGGGATGTAATGTATTGGCATTATGTATTTACTATCCTTGTCTCGTGTGCATACGTCACGCTGAGTGGTGGGGCAGAACTGTCATGTCCGCCAGCTGGGGAAGTTGTGGTGGTGCATTGCCGAGCCGAGTTATTATAGGAATAAGAGTATTCTACAAGGGGGATGTAAGAAGAGAAATAAAACAAATCCCGATTTTTTTAAAATTTTTTGTTTGTCTGTTTGCACGGGCTAATCTCCGTAACTGTTCGACCAATTTAAATGAAATTTTGCATGGTGGTACCTTGTATCCCCGGTCAACATTTAGGCTACATAAAATCTCGAAATTTAGCCAGTTAATATATAACCAACAACAAAAACTCCTGAAAAAATTCAAAGCTTAGTGTTTTTGAGTACATTTTACCATTCCATTTTACTCATACCATAGAGATCAACGTATTTTTGACATACATGGGCTAAAAGCACTGACATAAAGTGTATGGACTGGCAGTCCTCTATAAATTACAGCATTTGTCTCTAGGACGCATTGAAAGTGACAAATTCGCAGGAATTGTGACAAATTGAACGGAACTTGACGCAGTAAATTGTAAATAATTTGAAATATTTGAAAATTTTGTTAAAATTTTAAAGACTAAGTGAATTTTTGTATAAAGTTTTATTAATATTCAATTTTGTGACCATGAGAATATGCTTGGTTTGTAAATATAAACAGAAAAAAGGAGATAATCGGTCAATGTACAAGTATGTTTTTTTACCAACTGTTTTATTGAAAAATGTTGTTTTAAAACGTCTTAATTCTACTTTAAATGATTAGAAATTGTCGGGAAGACATTCCTCTTTTTCTAAGTATATATACAGGGTTATTTTTTAATCAGTACACAAATTTTTTGTACATAAACTTTATGAAAATTTAACAGACCCGTATTTTTTTGTTTTATATCGTTTCATATAAAAATTTCAAGCTAGATCGTCTGAAGCATGAAAATAAATCAATTTTATTGTATGGAAAAAAAAATAACTTCGTCCAATTGACTTGAAACTTGGTGATAGTACTCTTCAACACATTTGTGACACCCGTTTTACTGCGTTTTACAAAATTCATCCTCTAAGACGTCAAAAAGGGGTATCAAAATCTGAAAATTTTGGAAAATAAAAATTTTTTCTTTCTTATTTACGTTCTATCAACGTTACTGATACCGTAAGAAAAATTTGTGTACTGATTAAAAAGTAACCCTGTATAGTAATGTTAAAATGACTATAAAAGATAAAATTTTCGCATTTTCAATTTCGCTTGATTCGCCTGCTTTGTTTCGCTAGTGCTTCCAAAGACAGTTGATAAAAACAATGTCGATAGAAACATGTTATAGGTATATTAGTGTAAAATATTACTTAATGTTACGTACAATGGCAAACAAAACCGTTTTTATTTTGTTGAGTACCCATGATTACTTTTTTAGGGTTATGTAGTAGACTACAAAGTTATAGTTTCGCCATATCCGTCTACTCGCAATTTTCTAAGAGACCCTTGATACTACAAAACTGTAACCACACCTTAGTACCTAAGTTTTTCAAGATAACAAGTAATATTTGATTAATTTGCGCGTCGCTCGACACGCTCTTGAATGATTTTAGATAAATATTTAAGAGTTTACTAATCTTCATAAGAACAGTAAGACAGAATACCTAACCAACCAAATTTCTTACAACAGATTTCCAACCGACGAAGTTTAAAAAAAAATGGCTTCAAAATATGAATGTTTCGAAGAATTGGACATCAAAGAAAAGCCACGAAATATGTTCGAAGCATTTTGACCCTAACTGTTTCATAGGAAGTAGGAAATTGTTAAAATTTGGTAGTGTTCCTACAATATTTGAAGAAAATGTTCAAGGTAAAGGTTATACATAAGGGTTACTAGAAACATGTCACGATCCCCGCTAAGGGATTGTAGTAGGCTTTATGAACTATTGAATAATATTTCAAAACTGAAAAAAAGAGTACCAGTTTTGAAAAATTACATACTTTTTTTTTATAAAGTAACACAGCTTAAATATTATTGTTTTTGAAACTAACGCTATTATTTGTTTTATTTTTCATGATTGTAGTTAACTTACTCCCTAATACATTTTAATTGTTATTTTATCTTAAATTTACAACTCGAGCATCTGGGGCCCATTTGTTAGTAAAAACAACTTAAAAGTATAAATGTTTCATAGAAAGTAGGAAATAGTTAAAATTTGGTAGTGTTCCTACAATATTTGAAGAAAATCAAGGTAAAGGTTAGGTATACATAAGGGTTACTAGAAACATGTCACGATCCCCGCTAAGGGATGGTAGTAGGCTTTATGAACTATTGAATAATATTTCAAAACTGAAAAAAAGAGTACCAGTTTTGAAAAGTTACATACTTTAACTTTTTATTAAGTAACACAGCTTTAAATATTATTGTTTTTGAAACTAACGTATTTAATTGTTTTATTTTTCATGATTGTAGTTAACTGCCTACCCCGCTGGGAAATACATATAGTTTGTCGACTAATCGACTTTTGGCCTCACTACGTCGTGTTCGATTTTCTGCCGCTGCCGCCTACAGCGCCAAAATGGCGAAAATCAAATGGTCTCGTTTTTGATTTGACAACAGCCAGTCTAGTGGTATTTAACCTTTGAGTATGTAGTATTTGTTTATATGGAGGCGCAATATTTGACATATACATACTTATGAAGCGTGGCCAGCCGCCATTTTTGTTAAGTTTGTTTACATTTCACTCGTGAGTACTTCAGCTGTCAAGTGAATAGCAACATTAGTGAAAAATTGTGTTTTTTGTTGAGGAGAAGTTGTTTTGTGGTTTTGTATAGTGTCAGAACATTGGATGAGAAGGTAGCAAAATGGCTTCGTGCTCTGTAAAACAGTGCAGCTACAGGGCTAACAAAAATAGCAAGCAAACGACTGTGCATCAGTAAGTAACCTTTTTTTGTTGAAATTCGCCTATTAAACCCAAAAATACTTCTAAAACCTTTATTACTAAGATTATATTTTATAGTTTTCACGTTTTTTACACCCTAAATTACCTTTCTGGCTAACTTTACATGATATTTTCCATAACAAAAATTTCTATACAAATGACATTAGTGATGTAATAATAATGGCTATCGAATTTATATCGATGATTCTGTATTAGTTACAGAGCATATTTGTACGAGTGATCAGTCACAATATTTTTTTTATATTAAAATAGCGGTGGGACACATTAAGCTAAATAAGATAAGAAGCTGTTTTTAACTATCTATACTATCACTTTCTGTATTCAAGGTGTAAAAGGACAGTTTTGCTAAAAACTGAAATGGCGAAATCAAATCATAGCTAAGATTTTATAGTTACCTACGTTTAGAAAATATATTAATTTAATTAATGTTATTCTGTATGATTATTTTACCTTAGAAATTTGTTTTTCTTTTAAACTACATTACCAAGTGAGAGGATTATTAGTATTAGTACGTATTTGGTTTGATTATGTTTTCAGGTACCCAATAAATAAGCGTTGCGACGTAAGTGGTTTGACATTATTGGGAAAGATAATTTGAAACCTCATAAAGTACTCCACCTATGCTCTTTACATTTTGAGGAATCAGCATTTAATAAAACCTTGCAAATTGTAAGTATTTCTGTGCCTTCTGTTTCTTTTTTGGTAAGGAATCCATGAAATTCTTGGAAAAAAATCTCATACTGAGGCAATTTCTAGTTGCATGGAGAAGCTAAATATATTTTATTTTACGTAGCATTTGCCCTTAGAGAAGTCTACAGTGGCATTTACTCGTCGAAACTTCGTACGCACTCCTTATACAGATGCACAGATCGATCGAACCCAGTCCGAAACCCTGTACCTTGTTCATACACAAGTAGAAAAGACAACTCTACAAAACCAGGGATACGGATCGGGCACCGGGTCACGCATCCTCACCATACACGAGGTTCAAGGGTTGACGTACGAAAAGGTGGTGATCGTGCGTACTACAACGACCAGGCAGGAGCTACACGACAGTATCCCACATGCTGTAGTTGCCATATCGCGTCATACCGCCAGTTGCAAATATTATGCGGATGATGGTAACGATGCGATAGGCATTTAGGCAGATTCATCAAAGAAGCAGAGACGGCAGGCAGGGGAAAAGTGGTCAATTACAACCTCAAAATGGCGATCTAAAGTCGAGACACAGCCATCATAGATGCCTTGAGGTCTGAATGCAACAGCGAAGAACCCTCACTCGTTTAAATATATATTATATACATTATGTATTCATATATTTATTATACTTATTTATAAATTGTATAACTCTATGGAAAGTATTGTATTATAGTTAAAAATCAAGTATTAACAAGAAAACTTAATCTAGACAAAGGCACGGACATAAAGTCTGTGGATGCTAATAATAACACAACTAATATATACATATATATATTTTGTGTTTCCACCCGTTCCTTGGGAAAAGTTGTTCAGTTTAGAAGGCGGATTCACATCCTTAAGTCACAGAATAAATAATAGCTTAAGTTTTGCTTACTAATTTTATAAGTCACCAAAAAATACTTGCTACTAGCAAGTTAAAAAATACTTGCTGCCTGCAATGCTAGCTTAAATTGACACTAACACACTCTTTAACCTCCTTACTCTGTCTGTTTTTTCGAGGAGATTGATAACCTCAACGATCACATGTTGGTTTATTCGCAAGAAACCCTGTACCTTGTTCATACACAAGTAGAAAAGACAACTCTACAAAACCAGGGATACGGATCGGGCACCGGGTCACGCATCCTCACCATACACGAGGCTCAAGGGTTGACGTACGAAAAGGTGGTGATCGTGCGTACTACAACGACCAGGCAGGAGCTACACGACAGTATCCCACATGCTGTAGTTGCCATATCGCGTCATACCGCCAGTTGCAAATATTATGCGGATGATGGTAACAATGCGATAGGCATTTAGGCAGATTCATCAAAGAAGCAGAGACGGCAGGCAGGGGAAAAGTGGTCAATTACAACCTCAAAATGGCGATCTAAAGTCGAGACACAGCCATCATAGATGCCTTGAGGTCTGAATGCAACAGCGAAGAACCGTCACTCGTTTAAATATATATTATATACATTATGTATTCATATATTTATTATACTTATTTATAAATTGTAAACCTCTATGGAAAGTGTTGTATTATAGTTAAAAATCAAGTATTAACAAGAAAACTTAATCTAGACAAAGGCACGGACATAAAGTCTGTGGATGCTAATAATAACACAACTAATATATACATATATATATTTTGTGTTTCCACCCGTTCCTTGGGAAAAGTTGTTCAGTTTAGAAGGCGGATTCACATCCTTAAGTCACAGAATAAATAATAGCTTAAGTTTTGCTTACTAATTTTATAAGTCACCAAAAAATACTTGCTGCCTGCAATGCTAGCTTAAATTGACACTAACACACTCTTTAACCTCCTTACTCTGTCTGTTTTTTCGAGGAGATTGATAACCTCGACGATCACATGTTGGTTTATTCGCAAGCTTTTGCGTATCTTTTAATAATATTGGCAACAGATTCCACTTTTATAACTAGATTTTTTCAATAGCGTGCATGAGTGTCATTTTTGTATTAAGCATTTCTTCGGGTGCTATTGAACGACACGAAATGTCAGGTTCGCAAAAGTTCATATCCGAGATCTTGAATTTTAGGTTGGGTGAAACGACACGCTCCGCGTCGCTCTACGTAGAGCTTGGCCTTCGGCCTCACCATATACGCAGTTTTCCTCGGCCTGCTGCCTCGCCTCGCTCTTAGAGTGAACCTTTTATGGCGGTCATCATGGAATTGAGAGGGTGGTCGCTCTGGGCTTAGCCCTGCGCGAGCTCGGTCTTCGGTCTCGTGTCACGATTTTGTATGGCGGCTTTTATTTTAAACAAAATATCTTTTGTATGATCATTGTACAATAAAACACATACATATGTCACCGTAAAATTGTCAAAGCTATAGTAAAATTATAAACTCTGGGTACTTTGTGAACTGGTCTTTTTTTTCACATTGACAAATTGTAAATAAATGTAAATAAATGCTGTGATTTTGTTTATTTTTCAATTTTCATAAAGTAACCGTACTCTGTACCACCTATCGATACTTTGAACAAGTATCGATATTTTGATACCCTAGCATGTGCTTACTACAGGCACGCATATTTTTGTGAAATTTCCTGTCCTTTTACTCTTTAGTCATTGTATTTAACTTATTTTTTCTATATCTATGCGGGAAACTCAATAGAAACTGACAATTGACATTTTGACATTGATGTTCTGACATCATAGACATAGAAAAAATAAGTTAACATGAAATAACCATGTTACATCTTCTTTATTTAACCTTATCTTTTTTGTCTTACTTAAAACATTTCTTAAAAATACCTGTAAACTTTGTTATGAATCCATTTATTCCCAACCTATGCCAGGCTTCTTCCTTTAAGCATTGTCTAAAGTTTTCTTTATTACTTTTACAGAAAGATCTACGCTCAACAAAATTAACCTGCTCTATCCTTTTCTTCATTCTGTTTGCCTCTACTGCTATATTTGCCATAATTGCTGCATGGCCATCTGCAAGTCCATTGTGATCTACCTATATGTTTTGGATGTGGTTTTCCGCTATATTAGTCAATATATTGTCAATACAGGACTGTGAATCATTTCTAATGAAGGTTGTCTCGTGAATAAGTACTCTGAAATTTTAACAGCGTAACAAATTTATAAATTCCTCTTTTTTTCGAGCGTCACTTAGTAAGTTTACATTAAAGTCTCCTATTATAATTACTTTCTTACTAAAATGCTGCTGTAATAATTATTCCATATTTTTTTATTATTTTGATACAAGCAAAAAATATTGATGTTAGTGTCAAGGTCCTTAATACCTCATAATTCAAAGCATTCCATCGCTGCCATTTTTATATAATTTATAACTGTGAACTGTTTATCTCTACGTCCCAGGATTAATGTGCCGCCTCTACATTTTTTATTTCTATTGTAAAGAGTTATTATATTATAGTTAGCGAGATGTAAGAAGGGAGCAGACTATTTATTGAGAAAATGATCACTGATGCATACATAATCCTGTTTTTTGTCTAAACATTCCAAATACAGTTAGATTTAGTGTTTTCGTATTTTCTGACGCAACTTTGGCGTTAATGTCTGACGCATGGATACCTGTATCGGGGCAGTTCTACAACAACTAGGTAAAGGTGTGTGGAAGCCGTTAGGTTATTTTTCCAAGCGTTTATCGGAGACACAACAGCGTTACAGTACGTACGATCGAGAGCTGTTAGCCATTTACGCTGCGATTAAACATTTTCGTAAGTTATTTGAAGGACGTCCGTCGTCCTCTCACCTTATATACTGACCATAAACCTTTAACACATGCCATATACATGCTTTTTTAAAAATAGGAACCGATTCGGAAACCCCACGTCGAGCTAGGCAGTTATTATTTATCAGCGAATTCACGACAGATATTCGACATGAGAGTGGCGCGAACAACGTGGTCGTCAACGCCCTATCACGTGTAGACACAATATCCTGTCCCACAGTTCTCGACTATGAACAACTAGCTGAGTCGCATAAACATGACGCCTACCTCGCCGAGTACCGCGAATCGAGCGATAAACTGAACAATAAAGTAAGTATTAAAAGCATATTCCTGCCCACCTACCAGAAAAATATTTTTTGCGAAATGTCAACGTCACCAGAAAAATTTAGGAAAGTAGTGTTCGACAGCTTACATAATTTAAGCCATCCAGGTATTCGGGCATCGCGTAAAATAGTAAGTGACAGATTTTTTGGCCTGAGATGAAAAGTGACATACGCAAATGGGCAAAAACGTGCATACAATGTCAGAAAGCTAAAATTAATAGACTTACTATTTCTGAGTATGGAATTTTTAAACACGCGGAACGTTCCGAACATATCCCTGTTGATTTAGTCGGACCTTTACCTACATTAAAGGACGGATATAGGTACTTAGTCACTATCATAGATAGGGGCACTCGCTGGCCCGAAGCTTTTCCTATCAGAGACATTACTGCTGAGGCTGTAGCTCAGAAAGTTTATAACGGCTGGATAACGCGATATAGATGCCCAAGTAGATTAACCACGGACCAAGGTCGACAATTCGAAAGTGAACAATTTCATGAGTTGCTCAAATACCTAGGAGTCAAGAAGGTAAGAACTACTAGTTACCATGCTCAAGCTAACGGTTTAGTCGAGCGATGGCATCGCAGTATGAAGGCAGCTTTGATGGCTCGTTTAGGCTCGGAATCATGGGTCGACGAGCTACCAACAGTTCTTTTAGGATTTCGCGCAGCAGGAAGCAGTGAAAATAACGTCAGCGCAGCTGAGTATACATTTGGTAAAACAATTCGTTTACCGATCGGATAATCCTGTGCTTAGTAACCCAAGTAACATATAAGAAAATATTCGGGATTCAATTAAGAAATTAAAACCAATCTCTCGTACTAACGCGTCTAATCGCAAGTGGTTTGTGCACCCAGATTTGCACACCTGCACTCATGTATTTTTGAGGGATGACACACTTTGAAAACCTTTGAAAACATCGTATGATGGTCCTTACAGGGTTATCAGTAGAGGGTCAAGTTTTCGAATTGCAATTACCAAATAGACGGGTAAAATTTTCTATCGATAGGCTTAAACCAGCTTATTTATTAAACGACACGGAGCACATGCTAGCGTCGCCAGGCGCAGATTGTTCCGATCGCGGCAATAACGAACGCAACAGCTTACATGGAAGAGTACCAGTGCACGACGTTAACGAATTGACGAAGAAAACGCGCAGTGGTCGTGTTATTAAAAAGCCGGTGCGCTTCAAGTTGTTAGTAGGTCACCTTAGTATGGAGTTAGAGTTAGTATGGAGTTAGAGCATGACTCAACATATTTTTTTAAATATTGAAACTGGGGACCTAATTAAGACAATGAGACTTCGTAATCAAATATTATTTAATTGTGTAAACTGCTTACAATCTGTATTACTTAACAATAATCACAAAAATGAGCTGCGCGGGCTTTTAAATGCTTCGCCCCACCTAGGGCAGACGGTTGGCGCGCTGGCAGTGGGAAGCGCGGCTCGGCATTGGTTCGCAAGGTATGGCGCGCGCTGATTGGCTAGCTTTGGCTGGCTATGTCTTGCGCGTGCTGTGATTGGCAGACCTTTGGCGGGCTATGGCTGGCACGTGCTGTAATTGGCGGGCTTTTTGGCGGGCTCGCTAGTCGTGGTGTAATAATATGAAGGAATATTTCGGTACGTATTAACATTTTCAATTCTCACTTCTTCGCGTAAACTGTTCTTCAAAACACAGCAGCGTGCAGTTTTATTTTCAAAGTACTACATTGACATTGTTATCTATACCAAATGGGTCTGTACAATAGCAAAAATGAAAAAGTTATTATCGCGCAAGCTAGAGCTAACGAAGTGGAACAATTGAAAACTATAACGGAAATGTATGGCGCCATGGTAATCGCGGTAATTATTACCATACTTTTATTTTATTTCTGTCTCTGCTGCAAGAGGTGAAACAAGAGCGCTGGCAAGTGGATCAACAAACAACTCAACGCAACGTTAGAAGATGTGGTTATCGCACGTCTTCAACCTACCACAGCGGTAAGTGCCGAGAAACCATCAACGCCTATGAAGGTTATCTTAATATAAGTTGGTAAGTAAATAGGATAGTTTATCACATTATCGCGCGTTTGTTTCATAAAATTAAGTTATAACCCGTTTAATGTCAACGCCCCCGCAGTGGAAAATACCGTTATGTCACCATACTAATTAAAAATCACCGGATTTCCGCAAAAAAAATCTTATTTAACCTAACTAACCTATAATTATATTTAATGTGTTATATATGTATCGAAAGCTAGATAAATTTGTCATTTTATGGAATACTAGGAGAAATGACTATTGTTATTATTATTTGCCAGCGGCCCATTACTCCCATCGCATTTTGAATAGGCTCATGGGGTTTCACATCTGAAAAATTATAAATATTAAAATTGATGTAAGTCTATAAATTTGGCATGTCCTGGATTCGAACACGGAGCTTAGAGCTCTACAGATTTGAGCTTTGACTGCTACTCCAATGGTTCAAAATGTAACTTTCTAATTTTGACTTGATACGAATAATTTACTAACAATTAATGTATTTATTGAAAAAAAAATACTTACCAGATTTAAAAATGTCTCCCATAGTTAACAAATTATTTTTACTCTTTACACCAAATATTTTACTACACTATTTAATTTTTTGAACTTCGAAGCTTTGGAAGAACGGTACAGCAGACTCGTTCCTCCGCAACTTGCGCGTGACATATCCACTTTTTTTTAAATTGTTTAATGTTGATTACGTATTTAAAACAGGATTCGTAAACGGATCGTTTATGTCATTGACATTGACTCACTTCATTTTAATTTCTTTTTGTTAAAAGAATGGCTCTGCAACTGTCTTCATAAACGAATCGTTCACGCCAGGTATTGAATCGTTTTGTTACTTTAATTATGGTGCTACATAAAACTATAAGAATAAAATTATTATTAAATACTAAAAATATGTAACTGCGTTTTAAAAAAGATATAGAATTGTAACTTTCATTATTTTTCAGCAGATAATCAGAAATTAGTCAAAATGTAATGCTGCTCGCTGATTGGTTGAATATTCATTTTCTTACTTTAATCATGGTGCTACATAAAACTATAAGATTAAAAATAATTGTTAAATACTAAAAATATCTAATTGTGTTTTAAATAAGATACAGAATAGTAACTTTCGCTATTGTTTAGTAGATAACTAGAAATTAGTCAAAATATAAAGCTTCTCTTTGATTGGTCGAATGTGGCATGATCATTTTGAAAGGGGTGATATCATATAAAAGCAATGTAAAACTAGTTTACGATATATTTGTTTGGTGGACTGGAGACGGAGCAGACATCACGTAAGTTAAGTGTCTTTATAATTTTCATTTTCGTTTTAATTGCTTTTATATGGGCTATGTTATGTTATTCTTTATAGTGATAAAGCTGGATTTAATACTAGGTAATTTTAATGATTATCTTAAAATGCTGATATCATTGTGCTTGTTATTTAGAGTTGCTGGTCTATTAAAATGATGCAAATAGCAATAAGGCCTCATTTCTTTTGATAGTCATAGTACTTTCTCATTTTTCTTTCCCTAATTAGTGAATATTAAAAAAATAGTACAAATAAATAATATTTTAAAACTTTATTGAATTTTACTATCTATTTACCCAATATCAGACCTATTTAAAGTAATATGCTACTGATACTGTATTTTTGCAACACCTAAGGAGTTTATCTCTTATTTAATATTTCTCACATCAGAAGTGGGATCAATGCCTTCTTTTCTAATATTACTTATTTTTTTAGGATGGATGCTGATGCTTTTGGTGACCTGATCAAGGCGATACGCGAAGCTGTGTCCAAAACAACAACGAAAGATGACGACATCGCACTGCCGCTCTTCGATCCTGATAAGACCGACAACGGGGCCACCAGCTGGTGCAACAGCATCGAAGCTCTCTCCAAGGATCTTCACTGGAGTACCATCAAAACAGCAGCCAAAGCCGGTAAGGCCCTAAAGGGCTCTGCATTACTCTGGTTTGAAGCCTGGGAACCTACTGAAGGAAGATCCTGGGAAAATTTCCGTGCTGATATTATTGCTGCTTACCCTGAGAAGAAAAATTTGTCTGATAAACTTCGCAAGGCCATTTTGTTCACCTCAAACGCCTCTGAATCTTATAGTGAATACGCGAGGGAAAAGTTAAGGTTACTTCGTAACACAAAAATTTCATTTACCGAGGAACAATTGATCGAGTTAGTCTGTGGTGGCATAAGTGACGTCGACGTTAGGATGGCTTCATTAAATAGTAGCGTGGCTTCTACCTCGTTGCTGATTTCTCTCTTGTCATCATACGCGAAAGCCAGCAAGCGACCCATCGATACTACCAGTAGAGATTCTGTTTCGGGACCCAGTGCGGCTAAACGACCTAGACCTGTTAATGAAAAGAAATGTTATATATGTAACCATGTAGGACATTTACAATCACAGTGCCCAAACAAAACTCAGGTTCAGCCATCACAAAAGTCACCAATGAGTAACTCAGCCACACCAGTTCTTAAACCAAATGAAATTCGTTTAAAAGTTTGTACGTATTGTAAGAAAGTTGGCCATACCGAGTCAGTTTGTTATCACAAGCAGCGGGCCGAGACTAGCAGCTCCAATTCTTTAACCGTGGTGCCAACTACTGATGCGTCAAATTTTTTTAGGCAAGTCAAATTAAATCTTACTTCCGTTATAGTGAAGGGGTCTGTAGTCGATGCACTTTTAGATTCAGGAGCTAACTGTAGTTTGATTAGGGAAACAGTCGCTAGGAAGTTGGGTTGCAATTTATCTCCAATTTCTATCTATCTTAATGGTATTGGTCAAAATAGGATTCACGCTTTTGCAACGATTACAGAGTTTATCCAGTTTGAAGGGATTTGTTTAGAACTTGATATTTATGTAGTAAGGAATTGTGATCTCCGTTACGATCTCGTAATAGGTAGAAACGCTGTTGAAAATCCGGAAGTAGAAATTGTAACTGATTCAAAAGGATGTCTTTTGGTCAGGAAAACAACTGAAAATTTGGCAGAGGTGAATATGATAGCGTCCTCACCTGACACATGTGAATTATCCTCAAGAATAGGGCACTTAGATGCTGCGTTGCAACAAAAAATTAAAATTATATTTGAAAAATATCCTTCAGTTTTGAATGAGTCTGACACTGTTAAAACCGGTGAACTAAATCTGCGTTTAAAAAGGAATGAGATTGTCAATTATCGGCCATATCGATTGGCACCCAGTGAGAGGGAAAAGGTAGATGAAATAGTAAAAGAACTTTTAGACAAAGGAATTATTCAAGAAAGTGATTCTTCTTTTGCCAGCCCTGTTATCTTGGTTAAAAAAAAAGATGGAAGTGACAGGTTATGTGTAGACTTTCGAGCTTTAAATAAAATTCTGGAAAAAGATAACTACCCTCTCCCTCTCATTGAGGATCAAATCGACAAACTTGGCAAGGCTAAATTTTTCATTTCCATTGACATGAAGAATGGATTTTACCAAATTCCTGTGTCATCAGAATCTGTTAAGTATACTGCATTTATAACGCCAAGTGGGCACTACGAGTTTTTAAAAATGCCCTTTGGCATATGTAATGGTCCAGCTGTCTTTCAAAAGGCTATAACAAAAGCAGTTCAACATTTAAAATTTCTTTTGGTGTATATAGATGACATACTCATTCCTTTTACAACAGTAGATCAAGGTTTAGAGTACTTAGAGCAAACTATCCAAGCACTTTCTTCTGCTGGGTTTTCTATAAACCTCAAAAAGTGTAAGTTTTTCGTTGATAGTATTGAGTATTTGGGTAGGCACATATCACAGGATGGTGTAAGACCGAGTGAGTCTAAAGTTGCTGCATTGGTAAACTCTCCCGTTCCTAAGAATGTTAAGCAGGTACGCCAGTTTATGGGTCTTGCCAGCTATTTCCGAAAATTTATACCTGAGTTTGCTTCTCGTACAGCCAGTATAACCAAATTAACGAAAAATAATGTAAAATGGGAATGGGGACTCGAGCAAGATACGGCTAGGAACTATATCATAAGACATTTATCTTCACAACCTTTACTTACGGTTTTTGATCCGGAACTACCAACAGAACTGTATACTGACGCCAGTTCAATAGGTTACGGGGCAATATTGGTCCAGAAACATGGCGAAACAAAAAAGGTAGTTGCTTATTTTAGTAAAAGAACAACACCCCCAGAGTCCAAATATTGTTCTTATGACTTAGAAACATTGGCCATATATAATGCACTTAGACACTTTAGAGTTTACCTATTGGGAATAAAATTTCAAATTTTTACAGACTGTAACTCTATTAAAGCAACTATGAACAAAAGGGATTTATCTCCACGGGTAGCCCGATGGTGGACCTTCATGCAAGATTTTCAATTTGAAGTAGTGTACAAAAAGGGAAAATATATTGGCCACGTAGATTTTCTAAGCCGTAATCCTGTTGAACTTCTAGAATCAGTTAATTTGGTTACACAAGCAAACTCAAATGGTGTCGTAGATACTTTAGTAGAGTCTTCACCAAAAGAAATCCAGTGCCATTTAATTGATGAGCCCCAGTCATGGTTAGAAGTTGCACAAGGGAATGATTCACAAACTCAAAATTTGATTAGTTTAGCTTTAGCTGGAGAGCTCGATGGAAGTCGTTACCTGATACGCAACAATTTGCTTTTTTACAAAATTGGGCCCAATGAATTTAAGCTATTTGTTCCTAAAACATCCCGATTTGGTCTACTACGGCTCTTCCACGATGAAAATTGTCACGTAGGATTCGATAAAACTTTACAGAAATTGGGTGAGCATTTTTGGTTTCCCCGAATGGCTGCTTATGTCAGAAAGTACTTGAAACATTGTTTGGTTTGCATAGAAAGAAAAGGACATTCTGGCCCAAAACAAGGATTCTTGCATCCTATAGAGAAGACTCCCATTCCTTTTCATACAATACATTTGGACTGTACAGGCCCGTTTCCTCAAACCCAAGAAGGGTACAGACACATTTTGGTATTAATCGATGGATTTACTAAATTCTGCTTGTTGAAGCCCCTCAAAACTCTTACTTCTCAAGAATTAGTACCTATTATTCGAGATACAATCACTATATTTTGTAGTCCGTCAAGAGTCATCACCGATAGAGGTACGAATTTTAGTTCCCAGCAAATAAGGTCCTTATTCAGAGACCTACATATTGAGCATCACATGGTTGCCACTGGTACACCACGAGGAAATGGTCAGGTTGAACGTTATGTGTCTACAGTTACAGATATGTTGAATACAACCTGTAATGGTTCGTCAGATTGGCCTAGCGGTTTGTGGAGAGTTCAGCAGTCTATTAATTCAACTGTCCAAAAATCCACAGGTTTTACTCCAATTCGATTGCTCATTGGTTGTAATGCCAATATTCCATCTGTCCAAACCCGTCTTAATGAAATTAATGTGACTGAATCAACTAGTGATGTAAGAGCAGACCGAGCATTAGCCCATCAGCGTTTACAGTGTGAAGCATCGAAATTTAAACTTCGTTTTGATTCGGTCAGACGAGATACAAAATCTTTTGAAGTTGGTAATACAGTGTATGTTAGTCAAGATCATAGACGCCATGACAAACTCAGTCCCAAATTTAAAGGCCCATATCAAATCGTTGGACTCCTGCCTTACGATAGATACTCACTACGAAGTATAGGAAGCTTGAGAACTATTGTTGTTGCTAAAGATAAATTGAGACTCTGGCCAGGTCAATGGGTTGATGACGCGGCTATTGACACTTAATAATGATTATTATTGTATTCGATTTTACAAAAAAAAAAACTTTTTTTTTTGTGTAAATTATTTTAAGTAAATATGATTATTGAAGGATGTGATGACAATTATCAATTTGCTTTTATTGCGGCAAATGAAAAACACTAAAATGTATATCTGTGAGTTGATTGATCAAAGTTATTCCGTCTACTTAATGTGAGAAGTGAGACAATAACAGTGATCAAAGCATAATGAAAAAGCAAATTGGACATTGTTACGTCGTACTTAATGTGAGAGGTACGGCGATAGCAATGATAGAATAAATTTATGTTAAGATTAATGTACTAATATAAATTGCATAATATTTTTTTTGTAAATGTCAGAGTAGGTACTTCGAGAGCGAAGTACAGGTCAGTCTGGCCGTGACATATCCACTTTTTTTTAAATTGTTTAATGTTGATTATATTTAAAACAGGATTCGTAAACGGATCGTTTATGTCATTGACATTGACTCACTTCATTTTAATTTCTTTTTGTTAAAAGAATGGCTCTGCAACTGTCTTCATAAACGAATCGTTCACGCCAGGTATTGAATCGTTTTGTTACTTTAATTATGGTGCTACATAAAACTATAAGAATAAAATTATTATTAAATACTAAAAATATGTAACTGCGTTTTAAAAAAGATATAGAATTGTAACTTTCATTATTTTTCAGCAGATAATCAGAAATTAGTCAAAATGTAATGCTGCTCGCTGATTGGTTGAATATTCATTTTCTTACTTTAATCATGGTGATACATAAAACTATAAGATTAAAAATAATTGTTAAATACTAAAAATATCTAATTGTGTTTTAAATAAGATACAGAATAGTAACTTTCGCTATTGTTTAGTAGATAACTAGAAATTAGTCAAAATATAAAGCTTCTCTTTGATTGGTCGAATGTGGCATGATCATTTTGAAAGGGGTGATATCATATAAAAGCAATGTAAAACTAGTTTACGATATATTTGTTTGGTGGACTGGAGACGGAGCAGACATCACGTAAGTTAAGTGTCTTTATAATTTTCATTTTCGTTTTAATTGCTTTTATATGGGCTATGTTATGTTATTCTTTATAGTGATAAAGCTGGATTTAATACTAGGTAATTTTAATGATTATCTTAAAATGCTGATATCATTGTGCTTGTTATTTAGAGTTGCTGGTCTATTAAAATGATGCAAATAGCAATAAGGCCTCATTTCTTTTGATAGTCATAAATAAATAATATTTTAAAACTTTATTGAATTTTACTATCTATTTACCCAATATCAGACCTATTTAAAGTAATATGCTACTGATACTGTATTTTTGCAACACCTAAGGAGTTTATCTCTTATTTAATATTTCTCACACGCGCGAATACTGAAGCATTTTACTATCGCCCGTGCGTATATAAACGGAACAACTACTCTGTGATTGACGTAGACAAACTCAGTTAAGGTCAAGTCCAATTATTATCAATTGAATTGTTACAATTGTTATTGGTTAATGGATTATATAATTTCGGGTCATGTCCTGCGTATCCGGTGTCAGAGTAACAGAACAATGGTGAGGAAAATTTGAAAAACTCCCGCAATCAATAACCGATACGCAGACACACCTACGCACAGAAATTTAAATGTATGCCTTAAGCTCTCCGCGAATGTGTTAATTAATCCTCGTCACGTACTTGCGAGGTGTTGGATTTCCAGTAATTGGTTTTCCTGGTAATCCGTTGAAGCGTAGTCTTAAAATAGTCCAGGAATGTCGTTAACTTCTTAGCGTGTGACATTCTTATGATTTTAACAAATTTGATTTGTCATTTAGATTTTGACTGAAGATATTTTATTTAAATATCATTTAAATATTTAAACAAAGAGTTTTTTGTTTATTAAGTGAACTTTTGACTGTGATATCACTGACAGATAAGGCCAGAGTGTCAGTTGCATGTGACTAATACCGCAAGATAACAGCTTCCTGTTAAAATTTGAGGTTTCAATATAACTCAAATTCAAAAGATCAAAATATTTAAAATACAGGACTTCTATTTCCCTTTATTTTAACTGTTAGATCATTAATTTAGTTTATTATTTAAAACGCTATTAAAATATGAATATTTTTATCGCCAATTAGTTGAAATTGAATTCATTAAATGGATTACGCAAGTAGAACACGCACTGCGCATATGGAACAGCTACTGCGCATACAAAACTTATTCGAATTAAATATTTAAAAGCGGGAAAATTTAAATAAATAATTTGACTAACGTATCAAATCTACTAATTATTAATATAAACAATAATTAATACAAATAACAATAATGAGTAATGCTTATATGCGTACCTAATCAAAAATTCAAAAAAAAGAAACCTTTGGTTTTCAAAAGACAATGCCGGATTTCATATGGGAGGTGGCGTCTTTTTTTTTCGGGCGGCCATCAACCAAACCTTGTTTTTCTAGTACATAATAGTGCAAAGAACCAAACTTACTAAAAAGTATACTTCTAAACTCAGTCCGGACTGAGTTACGAGAGTCGGAAGTTTGCAGTTTTTAGGGCTTTATCTGTCTTTTAGGCAAAGGTTTTGTTAGAAATTGTAACAAAATACGGTCTTAGTATGTGCAAACATTCAAAACCATTAAGAGCTCCTACTTAATGATGTGAAATAAGATCAGTGTAATGAAAATAAGGACGCCGCCATGCAAAAGATATATCGTTCTCTTTTTTTCCTGTAACACGGTTCTCACATCTTGGTTTACCAGTAGGACAGTTTACCAACAGGCCTGTTTACCAGTAAGTAGGCCTGTTTACCAGTAGAACTGTTTACCAGTAGGCCTGTTTACCAGTAGAACTATTTACCAGAAGGACTGTTTACTAGTAGGACTGTTTACCAATAGAAATGTTTACCAGTAGGACTGTTTACCAGTAGGACTATTTACCTGTAGGACTGTTTACCAGTAAGCCTGTTTAACAGTAGGACTGTTTACCAATAGAACTATTTACCTGTAGGACTGTTTACCAGTAGGCCTGTTTAACAGTAGGACTGTTTACCTATAGGCCGCCTGCTTACCAGTAGAACTTTTTACCAATACCAGTAGGTGCGACTTTTACCTGTTTAGTAGCAGCAGGGCCTCTTAGGTAGGACTTCACCTTGTTTTACTACTATGTAGTAGGTACTTTTCTTCTAGGTATGACATTACCAGTAGATAAGATATTATAGTCGGTCTTTGTTAACCAGGTAGGACTCTTTTTTCTACTAAAGAATAGCGAAAAGACGCCAACTTACTAATATATTAATATTATATGGCTTTTACTTTTGTCTTATAATGAAATAGCAAAAAAAGAACATATACGAAGTTATATTTATAGTAACTTCGTATATGTAAACAATTAGAACATCTGTTAAGGGCGTTGCCGCCAACTGCGACACTGTGCAGAGCAGGTTTAGTTCTATCTTTTTAAATTGAAGATTTCTATAATGACTAGCTTAGCGTAGTATGTTTAACTTATGCAAAAAAACCTTGTTTTTCTGGTACATCATTGTAAAAAGAACCAAACTTACTGGAAAATATACTTCTAAACTCAGTCCGGACTGAGTTACGAGAGTCAGAAGTTTGCAGGTCTGTATAAGGATTTTGCAGGTCTTTTTAGGCGCAAGCTGTGTTACAAATTGCAATAAAATACTGTCTCTGAATGTGTAAACAATACAATCGATGTCAGACCAAGCGTGACAGTGTAGTTCTAATATCGCCTTTTTCTCAATCCTTAAGGTGCTTCAGTTTTGAAATTGATGTACTCTGATTTACTGTTAAAGGTTTCTCGCCAACTGTGGCAGTGACGGGACGTACGATACATACGCTATGTCCGTATCTTTTCCTCCCGTATCACGACTCTCGCGTCATTGTTCAAAAGATAAGACTTCAAAAGAACGCCGCGTCGAGCAGGTAGATCATTATGACCTCCTGCTCCCACGCACGCAGTTTTGACTTGGTTTGTCTCATTCCTTAAACGGCCCCCGCCGCCCGCACCTCTCTCGGTCCCCTTTGTCGTCACCCCCTGCTTCCTTGTACCCCGCGGGCAAGGACTCAGTTAGGCGATCGCACTATAGTAAGTTTGCTTCATTCCGCTATTCTTTACTTGAATAAGAGTCCTATCTGGTTAACAAAAACCAACTAAAATCCTATCTACTGGTAATGTCATACCTAGAAGTAAAGTACCTAGTAAAACAAAGTGAAGTCCTGCCTAAGAGTCCCTGCTACTACTACACATGTAAGAATTACACCTACTGGTACTGGTAACAGGCCACTGGTACAGGCCTACTAATCAGTTCTACTGGTAAACAGGCCTACTGGTAAACAATCCTACTGGTAAACCGTTCTATTGTTAAGCAGGCCTACTGGTAAACAGGCCTACTGGTAAACAGGCCTACTGGTAAAAAGGTCTACTGATCAACAGTCCTACTGGTAAACAATCCTACTGGTAAACCAAGACGTTAGAATCGTGTTTCAGGGAAAAAAAAGAGAAGGATATATCTTTTGTATAGTGGCGTCCTTCTTTCACATCATTGGGTAAGAGCTCTTAATGATTTTGAATGTTTTCACTTACTAAGACAGTATTTTGTTGCAATTTCTAACATAGCTAGCGCCTAAAAGACAAAATAGCCTTAAAAAGACGTGCAAACTTCCGACTCTCGTAACTCAGTCCGGACTGAGATTAGAGGTATGCTTCGAAAGAAAGTTTGGTCCGTTACACTATTTTGTACTAGAAAAACAAAGTTTGGTTGATGGCTGCTCGAAAAAAAAAGACTTCAAAAAAGACGCCAATTTCCGGCATTGTCTTTTCTACATCGAAAGTTTTCCTTGTTAGGTGGTTCTCGTCTTACATAATGAATCGAAGCCAAGCCGTAGTACTACACGGTTATAAATCCAAATGGTACCCAATACCGTCCGGAGTTCCTCAAGGGTCACTATTGGGCCCGTTACTGTTTATTTTATTTATTAATGACATTAATAAATATTTCTACAACTCCAAAATTTTACTATTCGCTGACGACATGAAAATTTTAAAAATCTTTAAAACCCATGATGACGTGCTTGGACTTCAAAATGATCTCCCACGATTTGAGGCATACTGCTCGGCGAATAAACTGGACCTTAATGTCAATAAATGCTTTTTTAACGTTTACACACGCAAAGTTAATGTTGTTGGCGCAGGTTACACTCTAGGTAACCAACAAATAAAGAGAGTGAACTCTATTAAGGACCTGGGCGTTACCTTTGATAGTAGATTATTTTTTGATGAACACATCAATAATATTATCAGCAAAGCTGCAAAGAGTTTAGGTTTCGTTATGAGAACATCTGCCGTCTTCCGTAACTTAAAAACCATTAAGATACTCTACTGTGCCTTCGTCCGAAGTCACCTTGAGTATGCCTCAGAAGTATGGAACCCTCAATACAAAATGTATCTTATTCGCATCGAAGGCATACAAAAAAGATTTTTACGGTACCTCGACTTCAAAGCCCGTCAATGGTCAATCGACTATGCCCATAGATGCAAACGTTACCACTTTTTGCCGTTAGAAATGAGAAGAAATATAAGTGATATTTGTTATTTAATGAAGATTGCCAACGGTAGCATTGACTGCCCCGAACTATTACAGGAAATTGGCCTTCGTACCGATCAAATGAGTCTCAGACAGCGGCCGGTGTTGGCGGTGCCTTTCGCCAATACCAACTATAGAATGAATGCATTTCTCGTGCGCGCAAGTAGGACCTTCAATCAATTGCCTGAATCTCTTGATATTGATCTTTTCTGCACTAACACTACTACTGTAAAGCATATAATATCTATATTATTTTTCAAGGACAGCTGAACCTTCTGAAAAGCGCTATATGTTAAAAAAAACTTAATGATTCTGTTTAAACGCTAAATTTGAAGATTTGTAATTAGCATTTTTTTTAGTTTATAATTCATTTAAAAGTCTGTAAATCTTCCCGAAAATGTAAAATAAAATAAAATAATAAAATTACAGCATCCTAATCCAGGCGCAACCTGACCATGGAGGGCATCGTGGAGGGCGAGACAGCCAGAGTGTATGTCAATGAGCGTTTGACCAAAAGTAACAGATTGTAATTTCGTTCAGCCCGCGACCGTGAATCCAAAAATGGATTTAGATACTGCTGGGTTCGCAACGGCCAAGTCTTCGTACGACGCTCTGATGGAAAACCAGCACTTAGAATATTGTCCTCTATCGACTTGCACGAGAAGGTCGGGCCTATTGGTCCTCATCAACCATGAGAAAATCATTAGGTCATCTGGTATTAATTTACTGTTAAGAGATGGTTACAATATAGATTTTCAGACTCACTTTTCAAACCATCGTCACACACATACATATCGCAAAACAAACTGAGTAGATTACTTTTCACACACTCACAAATAACACAGCACACAGCAATATCACTCAGTAGAAGGGCAGCATCTGGGGCTCTTGGTGGCAGCGCACTAGACTGGATTACGGCGTTTTCAGTCTTATATGTCAAATTTTCTTTAATAATGGTTGATCTATGTAAAGATATTGTGGTTACACTGTCCGTTGACTGTGCGTTGCTTGGGAGTCTTGAGGACTGCAAAAAATTTTTAAGTGCTGCTCATGATTTTAATGTCTTAATCTTAATATGCGGAGTCTCCAACACAATTTTGATAATTTGATGGTTGCCTACGGCAGATTAAACATTGATTTCGATATCATCTTACTCACGGAATGTTGGCTCAGTGAATATTCTAATCTCCCCATTACACCGTTATATAACTTTTATCGCAAAAATAAATTTATAAATAAAAGTGGTGGAGTGTTAGCTTATATCAACCAAAGGTGGAGCGCTACGGTCAATGAGCCTGCTTGTGATGATTGTAATTGCCTTCAAATCAACATAGGTAGCGAACTGACCATCTTAGGCATATACCATTCTCCGTCTTTTAAACAAACTGACCGCTTTTTTTCGTCTCTGAACTCGTTATAGTGTGGAGTAGGCAATAAAAAGCTAGTAGTGGCGGGTGATATAAATATGGATATAATTCAGGAGCCTTTAAGTGACCAGTGCTCAGACTACCTATGTCTAGAGGCAGGTCATAATTTTTTGCCAGTTATAACTAAACCTACGAGGAAAGACGCTTGTCTTGATCATGTTTTCATAAATAACACGTCTACAGCTATAGGCATGGTCTGCAGGCTCGCCTCGACAGACCACGACATCTGCATACTGGGCACTTCGTTAAACTTAAATCACACGTCAATGAGGAGAACTCGTCTTAGGGTTGACATTGATGGAGTGGTGGAGGATCTTCGTGCTGTGAACTGGTCTGCAGGTTTGGGCTGTAACGATGTTGATGTTGCAACTGACATGTTCTCTAACATTTTAGAAAATGCCATTACAAAAAACTCAAAGACAGTTCGTATAAGTCGTACAAGATTCAACATTTGTCCTTGGATTACGCTAGGGCTAATGAGATGTCAGAGACACCGAGACAGACTCCATCTACAAGCTAAACAAAATGCAAATAACGAAATCATCACCACAACTCACAAAAGGTATCAGAACTTTCTTAATACTCTTCTTCGCCAACTAAAGGCCAGTTCTGATAGTGATGAACTTAAAACTAACAAAAATAATCCCAAGAAGTTTTGGCATACAATCAAGGATATTTGTCATGTATCTAAGAACCGTTCTGACCCTACTAAACTGTGCCGGCTGGTGGAAGATCCCAAGGCATCGTTGAATATATGTAACAATTATTTTGCCAATGTAGGGGAAAACTTGGCTAATGGTATTATTGGGCGGCTCTCGACCAAAGAAGAAATATTGGCGAAGGATTTTAAACTCATTCGGACAAACACGACATCCATGTTTATGACACCAACCGACAGCAGTGAGGTTAATTCTCTTATAAATGGACTGAAACCGGAGAGTGAGGCTGATCTGGATGGATGTACACCTTTGATTATTAAAGGGTGTCAGGACATTATTGGTCCTTTGACGCACATCTTCAATCTGAGCCTGAGTTCTGGAACTGTTCCTCAAAGATGGAAGATAGCAGTCTTAACACTGATACATAAAAATGGCCAAAAAATGATCCGTGCAACTATCCGCCAATTTCCCTCCTTAACATCTTTGGTAAACTTCTCGAAAAACTTGTAAACAAGCGGCTGATAAGTTATCTAAACAAGAATGGCATAATTTCTAGTAAACAATTTGGTTTTAGGCACGGGAGGTCTACCGAGGAAGCAGTTCTCTTATTAACTAATTCAGTTACGTCAGCTCTGGATTGTGGGGAGTCTTCCCTGGGGGTTTTCGTCGATTTCGCCAAGGCTTTTGACATGATGTCACTACCCAATATTGCTACAGAAACTACACGCATGGGGATTCGTGGTGTGGTTCATGACTGGTTTGAGAGTTACCTCAGTGGCAGACAGCAGTGTATAAGGGTCGGCCAAACGGTTAGTGGATCGCTTTCTATGAACTTCGGAGTACCTCAGGGTAGTGTTCTGGGACCAACACTTTTTATCTTATACATAAATGACCTCCTGGAGACTACCCTGAGCGGCGCTGAGGTCATCTGCTATGCGGATGACACTGCCATACTTTTTCGTGGTTCTACGTGGGATGAAGTGTTTGGAGCCGCGGAGGCTGGTTTGAGAACAGTCGCAGGCTGGCTCTAAAGAAATTTATTAACCGTAAACGTTAAAAAGACCCAGTATATTGCGTTCCACAAAACAACGGTCTCGAAACCTCCATCGAACGTTGTTCTGAAACTACACTCGAGTACTTGTCAGCCACTTCATTCACAGACTCTTGATACGTCTGCCTGTAATTGTGGAACTATAGAAAAGATTGCTAAGGTGAAATACTTGGGTGTCATTATTGATCAGAACATGGTCATTTGAGACAGGGACGTGATATCTGGCTCATGATCTTCGGCCTCAAGGGGGACCCTTCTATTAGTCTACAAAACTCTATGTCAATCAATAACTTTATACTGCATCCCAGCGTGGGGAGGTGCTGCCAAGACCAAATTTATTACACTTGAGCGAGCCCAAAGAGCTGTTCTTAAGGTTATGCTTAAAAAGCCTTTTAGGTATCCTACCGATAAACTGTACAGCGAAGCGAGGGTTCTCCGGGTTAGACAACTTTACATTTTGAGGGCTGCCGTCTCAATGTATAGGAATGTATGCAATTCCTCAGATTTTGAGACAACACTGAAACGAAGAATCTTCATAATTAGGGCCCCATCATTCGTACCACATTTGCTAAACGGCTACCCTTATTTTTATTTCCATATTTATTTAATAAAATTTGTAATATCTTGCCTCACATTTTAACCGCCACAGTCCGAAAATCAAAAATTTTAATCGAGAATTGGCTAATGGACCTTGATTACATTCAGACAGAGGACATACTCCCTCTACCAGGATCATGATTCCATAAGCCGTACGATGGCGACATCCACAGCACATTACCATCTCACACCACACGTCACTAACTCACATCACACACACACACACACACACACACAGACAAACACACACGCTACGATCACATACACTAATACATACTTTGATTATTCACGCAATCCGTACCAACCTTTCAACACAAATCTTATTTAAGTTTTATTTATTTATTTCAATGTTGTATTTTTTTAACTGTTTAAAATATTGTATAATCATTGTTGTCAATCCACTTCAGGGCTCCTGAAGTGCGATACAAGCCTAGCTTAGTGCAGGGCCTGCCGATTTTGCATGTAAGTGTAATCTGTTTTGTTTAATAAATTGTTCTATTCTATTTTACAGTTACGAGGAATTCGCTCCTACAACTATGTATGTACCTACCTAGAAACAACAATGTATGATGTAATTCTCATAGCAACCGTTCAGGTTATAGTAATACGCTTATCGTAGCATTGTTCATTGCATTGTGTATGGCGTCACGCCTTAGCATAGCTTTCTGGTTTATAATTTTGCATGTTTAATTTACAAAATTTTTGAATTATGTACCAAATTCTAGGGGGGTGTAATGTAGGGGTATATACATAGTACGTAAACTAGTCTTAACAGCGCGGCGCTCGGCTCTTCAGTCGTTCCCCGCGCGCCTTGTCCACCACACATCTGTATAAATCAACACATGTGAAAACTTAATAAACGCGTAATATTCGTGAACCGCATTGAATCTTTCATTGGAACATTTTCCTGTAGTATAAACTTTAGAGTCAGTCAAATAATCAATTCTGCATGGACCTAACCTTCTGAGTGACTAAATTAACGACAATATACATAGTGGAACTACCAACAACCCCACACATGGACTTAGTACTTTCTCTTTTAAAGGACCGATTACTTAGAAAAATCGTATTAAGGAATATGAAACTTAAACCCATAGCAATAAGGTACATTTTCGACTGTTTCTCCGACAGCCTCTATTGAAGCCGAAAGGGACACCGATAAGCGAGGCGGATTGTCTCTTTCTTTTTTCTTGCCAATTTAAAAAAACTTCAATAATCAAAAAAGTCTGGCTTTGACAATGAAGTTAATAACGAAGAAATATGTTGCATTTGAAATGAATTTCAGTTCAAATTGATGTAAATTAATTGTAATCATAATAACTTCGTCATCTTTTCCTAAATTACCAAAAGAAAACGTATTTTTTTTTCAAATCATTTATTTCTACTGGCATCCCGTAAAGTGTCATCGTAATGTCATGGTGGTATGCTTTAAATTGTATAAAAATAATTCGTAACGGTAAGGATTATACCAGGTTTTTAAATTAAAATACTGACAAAATGGTAAAAAGGTTGTGTTCACACTTGTTCAAGTGAATCGTATGGTGGCTGTAACATATATTTTCACAAGTAAGCTAAAAAAAAATCTTATAAATCTATTACTATGTTGTCCATGATTTCTTGTGTTTGGCGGAGAAAGGTTCTCAACAATGCTGTGCTATTTTATTGCAGAGTGCCTAAAGATTCAGAACAAAGACAAAAATGGCTCAACAGCGTTGAAATTAGACAAAAGATAACAAAAAATTCCGTTGTATGCAGCCGGCACTTTGTGCCAACTTGCTTTTATGCTGGAAATTCCCGCCAGTTACTCAAAGTGAACGCAATTGCTACTATTCCTCCAACGGTAAAAACTATTTACTATTGCGAAATTGTATTTTTTTGTATTCGCACACTAACACACCATAAATACACGTTACAGGTCTACAAAGATCTTTTAGCCCGCGGTTTCCATGGTGACGCCTTTATTTACAATACAAGTTCTTCTAGCTACAACTGTCACCCGTCGGCCACAAGATCTTTGTAGACCTATAAAATACTACTTAACAGTTATAGTTTTAAATGCAAAGTCCCCACCGAGTGGCACGAGCCTCCCTCGAACAGTGAAGGGGGATTCAGGCCATAGTCCACCACACTGGCCTAAAATGCGGGTTGGTGGACCATGCGTCTTTCGGAAATAACCTTTAGAGGTACAGGTTTCCTCACGATGTTTCCCTTCACCGCTGAGCAAGTGATAACTATTAAATACGAATTAAAAGACGAATGTATAGTGATACAGGCCTCAACCTGGCATCGAACCCACGACCCTCCGCTCACAGGTCCCACTCACTATCCAGGGTTAATTTATTCCGCTCTCATTCCAAACCGCCCCCGTCCAAGTACAGTTAGCATCATCATCCTTTTCAAACTTTGAGTTTTTGAAATGAAACTTCTTTGGGCGCGTTGAGAGTGAAATTTCAAAGTTGCGTCACGGTATTCAAAGTTTACCTTTAGAGAAATTTAAGACAGTAATTAAACAAAAACTTTACAAAAAGGGCTATTACAAAATTTCTGATGACCTAACTGACATGGAGCCATGGGAATGACTGCTCAGCTCTAGAGTTATTTCAGAATTAGTTAAAATTAGAAAATAAGAATTTTTTTAATGCGATTTAAAAAGAGCACCCTCAGAGTTTCTTGCCTGTTTTTCTCTGGGGAAGACTGCACCTTTGCGAATAGGCGTAGAGTCAGTAGGGTCAATAGAACGAATGCGTATGTATGTATTTAAATCCTTTAATGTTTGTTTGTATGTATTTCATGTAATCTTGACTTGTTTTAAGTGGCATCCTGTATGTCCTTTAAAATAAAGATTTTTTCTATTCTATTCTATTCTATTCTATTCTATTCAGTGAAAGGGGGAATTGATAAAATTTATTATTTAATAATTTCTAGTAAAAATTAACATAAGATCAAAATTAACTTATAGATACTGATTTCCCTACGGGCTCTCGGCTCTCCCTAAGGTCCGTTAGATAAAATAGGAAAAAACAAATTCTAAGCAAAAAACTCAAATTTTACAAAAATCCAATATGGATTGCTTGGGGAAAATGTTTTCATGGGAAAAGTTTTGAAATTAAGTTAAAAGCATGTTTTAATGATTTGACTATAAGATGAGACGAAAGGTGAGTTTTTGTTTTACTTTTTCGCAACCTAACTTCACATTTCCGATGTCCACTACTCTGTGTCCTCCTTGTATATTATCATTACAAATTACAAATTCTTTATTTGAAATACACGTACATGAACAATGTTGATTGGAGTCTTCTTTTAAGCGTGTACGCCTGTGTCAGAAGACTCCGCTCTTCCATAAAAAACACGTTAGATACAATATTATAGAAACAAAAAAGCAAAAAGTAAAAATAGAAAGTAAAAAACATAAAAAACATAAATTCTTGTGTGTGTGTGAGTGTGTATGTGTGTGTGTGTGTGTGTGTGTGAATGTGTATGTGTAGGAGTGAGTATGTGTGTGTGAGTTAAGAAATTTTGTATATAAGTTTTAAGTTATTATTACTAGAAAAGCCTCTGTTTCTTCATAGTTTTTAGTTTTAAGCCATTCAGTTATAATTACTTTAGATTCATAGTATAATTTATCATAAATATTAAGTTCCTTATTAATTCTATTATATAACATTGAGGATCTCACATAATCTGGGGGCACGGCAGTGCCCCCACCAAGTCGAGCAAAAAAGCGTCACGGCCGTACCATCCTTTTCTCGAAGCAATTCAGACCATTTTCGACCCCCTGTAACTTCGTTGTGGATAGAACTAGAAGACTGAAATTTTCATTAACCATGCAGGCATTGTAAAGACACCCGACGGTATATTTCAAATGTCATTCAATTTGAACCAGTATTTTAAGAATCATAACGGGTCAAATTTCTTAATTTTGTCACTCACTGACTCACCGATCATCAAAATTCTAAGGCACTTCTAGCAGATCTAGAAGCTTCAAATTTGGAATATAAGTAGTGTTTGGTGTATGAATCAAGGAAAAACTAAAAAATCTAGAAAAGACCGCAAAGAAAATTAAGCCCATACAGCCAAGTCTTCAGTAAAATTTTTCAATATTGGCTTTATTCGTAACGATGTTTTACGGCAGTTATTATAATTGCGTGCGAAGCCACGGGTTTAAGCTAGTCCCATATAAATATAGGCGCATGGTAGTGCCCCTGCCAAATCGAGCAAAAAATGGGTATTCCCGTCATGAAAACACGTGTAAATTAAGTTATTTAATGCAAAAAACGTACCTACGTGCGTATTCGTACTTATTACGAGTGCGTAAGGTTGTAAATTAATTATTATACCACGCGCTGCGATGCTAGCGAGTGAGCGCGGGCCGTTACTACGCGCTGCGCGGTGCTAGCGCGAGGGCGCGGGGCGAGGACAGTGGCGGGGCGCGCGGAAAGGTGAATGTCGCCGAGCAAGCAGCAGCCGCGCTCATACGCGCGAGCGACCCAATGCTGTTCGGATGTGCCCAGAATTCTTACCTATAAGTTTGCGATTTTCATTGATAATTTCGATTGCTTGTCTACAAAATACAAAAAGAAATGAGATCCCATCAAAAACAATACTTGTCAAAAAAACCAAGTCTCGCAACTCAGTTGTTCTGCGGTAAAAAGTTGTAAGATCCATGTAATACCAAGTCGGTTATTAATTTATTCAGTCTCTTCTTAAGCGACTTTCTGTCTTAATACGTCCAGTCTCTAAGACCACGATCGTGGTCCATAACAATTGAAAATCAATTGTGTCTGGAATCTCCGTACTCGAAGCATTAAGTTGTTACGTAATAATTAACAGCATCTTATAGTGACGCATATCAATATTAAAATACTTTAATGTTTTATATAAATATATTGAGACTTGGCCATCGCCTGAAAACACGTGTAAATTCAATCGCCTGAAAACACATGTAAATTCAATTATTTAATGATTATTTATTATTAAAAAATTTAAAAATTTATTAAAAAAAAAATTATTAAAAAATTATTTATTAAAATTTAATTATTTTGATTAAGTTATTACAATAGTTCCTATATCTAATATAAATTATTCTATTTAAGTCATCTCCGGGATTGTTTTTAAATAGTTTCTGCAGCTTATTTCGGTTTTTTATACATCTTAGTATGCCAGGGGTGATCCAGGGCTTAATAGTTCTTTTTGATCTAGGTATTTTAATGGTAGTAGAATTTTGTTCAAGACTTAAGGTGATATTATTAATTAAACTCTCAATTATAATATCCGGGTTATCACAGTACAATAAGTCTTTGATATTTTTATTTTTTAAATGTTGCAAAGCACCTTCAAAATCAGTTTTAGTTCTAGTTGTATAATAAAGTGGGCGGTGTTTTATTTTAGAAATCGCAAGAAAAACAGTTTTATGATCGGTTGTGCTTGTTTCGAGTACAGCTGTGGAGGCTGTGTACTTAGATCTATTCAGTTTTATCATCATGTGATCCAAACAATTTTTATCATTTGTTTTAATCATACAATTTGGTGTTTCATAAAAAAATGTAGTAACGTAAATGTTGCTGATGGTTTGTTATATAAAAATAAAATGACAGGGAAACTTCTATCCTTAAATGGAAGCCTGTATTTGTCTGTTACGTATAATTTGCCCTCCCAAAAAAATAAATATAATACGAGTTGTCACCCTACTAGAATGAGACGTTCTACCTCGTTGCTCTATCTCTTCCTCGGCCCGCGTTTGAGCTCTAAGATTTCTATCCTTATGTATTAGATCCATGACCCCACATGATTTATTTTAAAAAATGACACTGAAATATATATTTATTTCTATTGTTTTCGTGTTTTCTTTGGTATTTTGACATTGTCAGAATCATTGTCACCAAAGGCGATATATTGCCAATATTACAAAATTCTTTTCTATTTACACTAAAGAAGTAAACAAATATAATTTAAACACCAGCGTTTAAGTAAAGTCATATTACTATTATAAATTTATGATTTCTTTACAAAGTTGTACCTAATTATAAAATCAGATATTTTCCACATTATAAATTCAGATCCGATTCGATTTGCCAAACATTGCCATTATTCTGAAATTCAAGTGAAGTGGTACCTAGTGAATCTGCCCAAACCAGAATCTTTCTTAAGAGGAACGAGGGGTCTGGTTAGAGGGTCATAAGAGCTCAGCTCAAGAATTGAAGTTGTAATCAGTCGCTAATTTGTGAGTTCTGTCTGATTAAATAATAAGTAATAACATATAATTTTTATTTGTAAGGTATAGGTTATTATTATGATAAGTTCATATAACCTTACAAATAAAATAAAAACCCAAAACACAGCAGAAGGTTAAAGAGTCATGTTAGAGAAAGGTCAGAAGGTCACCTTTAGGGGCGAAAAAAAAGTAAACATGCCTATGTGACCCAAAGTTGTACTACTTGCGTAATACGTGACCATGAACCTCTGACCAAAACAACTTTTTGAGTAACTAATTATGTAATAGTGAACGTGGGCCGGCGGCGTGTTCTTTCAACGAACGACCCCAGCAACTAAATCAACAGAGAATTGTTAGAGGGTCATGTAATCCTAAAAGTGGTCAGAGGGTATGTTAGAGAGATCCAAGTATGAGGGATACCTAGAATATGGCTTCTATGTGCCTAAAACAGTGCTCTGGACGTTCAAAAGGATTTATTTACATCGTCCAGGGACAGGGTCAGTGGAATAATCCTCGTATCGGACCGCGGTCTGAAACACCACTTGGTGTTTTTAAAAATCTCGAAATATAGGTATATACGAGTTGTACAATTGGCAGAAAAAGTAATTGAAATCGTTTTTGAGTGAATAAAAACATTTTAACAATTTACGAAAAAAATTATCACACATGGTTACAATCTGACTAGGAAACAATATAATTCCAATTATTTTTTTAATCACAATTTTACGTTAGTGAAGCGATTACAGTTTTTTACAGATTTTAGCAAAAACAAGAAGTAAGATTACAAACTTAGTAAAAACTTAAACCCTAAATTCATTAGAAATCTATCCCTACTAATACTATAAATGTGAAATTAACACTGCCTGTCTGTTACGCTTTCACGCCTTAACTGCTAGACCGATTTCTATGCAATTTGGTATAGAGAAAGATTAGACCTTGGGAAATGACATTTTATCCCAATTTTATCCCACAGCTGGGCTTGATATAACCTGTGGTCCACGTGGGCGAAGCCACGGGTGGAAAGCTAGTTTTATTATAAAAATAATAATTTAGCATAAAACATGAAAATTGCCAATGAAAAATGAGCATTTTGATAGCAGCGGCGAGGCGTAGGATACGGTTTTGCGGTGCATCCAGTATCGCGTAGCGCCCAAATAGATAAACAATGAAAATTCCTCTACTTCACGTTTACAGTAAAATGATACTTGTAGCTGACCAATAATTCATAGTTAAGGATAGACTGCACCATTTCAATAATTGATATGCTGTCCCTTGCATTTTGAAATAAAATCTGCGAAAAATTATAAAATATACTTTTAAAGTTGGTACCCGTTCTAAGAACAGATTTTCATAACCAATTTCCTCTCGGGCGATAACTTGTAAGTAAAATGCTTTAGATAGATTTATCATATGAAGTTCTATGAACATCTGCAGCGGCTCGGTGGGTGGGTTGAGCAACGATAATCATGTAGAAAAAATACATTTTATCCGTTCAGGTGGTGATATTGAGAGCTATTTAATTTTCATATACTTTCTGCCAACCACCTCGACCAGCAGCGCCACCACCATAGGAGACTATCACACACCACGTGGACAGAAAATCCCCACCTTTTATCAACTTTCCCCGTCCGTTACCGTTTGACGTTTCGTGTAGTGTTGGCAATTCTCAATTAATTTTACTCCAAAACACCAG
This sequence comes from Aproaerema taeniolella, assembly GCA_949987775.1. NCBI lineage: Eukaryota > Metazoa > Arthropoda > Insecta > Lepidoptera > Gelechiidae > Aproaerema > Aproaerema taeniolella. Next base: position 72,356 of record OX465242.1, on the reverse strand, counting down.
TTCTGCATATAATTTTTAATTAAGTAGGGAAAACCTTACACCTAGTTATTAACTAGTTTGACGCTCCCCTCCCCCCGCCGCGCCGCCGGCGCCGTTGTAATTGCTGGTTTTCGTGTAAAAATATTGCTGGTTTTCGGGTTTTTTGCTGTTATCATTGCTATTTTATTGTAAAATGGAGTGTATTAGAATAAACAATTTTATTTTAAAGCAGAAAAATTAAATTACACGAAAAATAAAATTCCACTGGAAAATCATTCAAAATGATAGTCTGAGTTCAGGGTTTCAGTTTTTACTAACCTGTTCCTTACACCCTGTATATAATAAGCCCTGTATAATCAGCATTTTTTCTTATGGTTGTCGAATCACTAGAATTTCAAGCTTTTGATGCTTCAGTGATACGAAGTATAATTAACGAATTCAACCAACTTACCTTGTGAAGCTCGATTCTAGAGGTAATTATATGAGGATTACGAACAAAAATGATTACCATACTTCTTCCTAGCCCGATTGAATCTTGGCCCATGTTTGAATGGCTCTAGAACTAACGGCTAAGTTCAGTGCGGCGTGGGAAGGAGCCGCAGCATGAGGGATGCAAATCAAAGTTTTTCTGCTTTGTTAACTCTGAAATTGTGGTACGGGCAGTACACTCCGTGTACTGCTGCAAGTGAATCATAATTATATTAGTCCGTGATCCTTCTATAACTACAATCAAACTTCACAACTACGTTTTATATTAATATGTTTTATGTTTCAGGTTAAGAAAATGCCGTTTCCAAAATGTTCTGATATCGTAGCTGCTGTAAAAGCTACATTTAAATATTGGCCGGTAATCAGTGCGGGTGTATATGTTGTTTTTGCTGCCTTAGATTCGGTGGTTGATCATCAAATAATGAAAATATTGAAAACTGTTAAATGCTTATGTATATCATAGTGCTACAGAGATGCAAGCGATACAATAACTGGACATTAAACTATGATAAATGGTGGGATAAATTCAGTCAGGCGAAGTTGTCGTGCTATTTCTCAGGTTATAAACAATTGTCAGAACAATTGTCACGTCAATTTGATTTTTTAAATATTGATTTTTACCAAGTAAGTGCGTCGGACTTCATGGAAAAATTAAAAATCATACTTATATTTACTATAAATTCTTTAATATGCACATCAGTACATTTTGTGATGATTGTCTTGACAATATGTATTTATATTGGCCAATTAAAAAATGACCCGAACCCGAAAATACTGAAAGTCACAATTGGAATCGCATCCACCGCTGGCGTACACCGAATCTCATCGGGTATTTTCGTAATTAGCAAATTCAGTGACTTAGTACCATTGCTTGCTAACTTAGGGTATGCCTATATATTTATAGGGTTATTTTACTGTTTCGAGGCGGTTGCTATATTTGTTGAACTAAAGAAATTACATTAGGAAAATTAGGTTTATACTTTATTTTTACCGTTAAAGGAATAAATTAATATATTCTCGAAAATAACGTGGTTTTTGTTTTTGACAAGTTCACAACGTATTACTTACATTTCAATGTGTGGAAAAATTACAGCGTGCAGCGCCCTCATACTATATACAAGCGTCGGCCTCCAAGCCCACCGCTGTTGCTCCCGCAGCCAACAGGGCTCCCGCTGGTGGGAGGAAACTTGTCGTTCCCAAAACCGCAGCCGTCGTGGTGACCCTCACCCCGGAAGCTGCGGAGCGTGGCGAGACGTACGAGTCTGTGCTGAAACGGGCTCGTATCAACGTCGATCCTGCTCAACTAGGGATCGGCGCCGTCTCTTGCTGCAGGACCCAAACCGGGGCTCGAATTTTCGAGTTTTCGGGAGCCCAGGGCGGCACCAGGGCGGGCCTCTTCGCAACAAAGTTGCAAGAGGTCATTGCGGATGCGGCTAAGGTCGTCAGACCCTTTAAGTCCACCGCCTTGGAGGTGACCGGTCTGGACGACACGGTGACCAAGGAAGAGGTGGTGGCGGCAGTCGCGGCAGCAGGAGGCTGTGACACCGCAGCGGTACAAGGCCGGGCAATTAGACTCGGCCGAGGCGGCATGGGCACCTATTCTATTCTATTCTATTTACACTAAAGAAGTCAACAAAGATAATTTAAACACCAGCGTTTAATTCAAGTCATATTACTTTTATAAATTTATGATTTCTTTACAAAGTTGTACCTAATTATAAAATCAGATATTTGCCATATTATAAATTCAGATACGATTCGATTTGCCAAACATTGCCATTATTCTGAAATTCAAGTGAAGTGGTACCTAGTGAATCTGCCCAAACCAGAATCTATCACGAAGGGTCTGGTTAGAGGGTCATAAGAGCTCAGCTCAAGAATTGAAGTTGTAATCAGTCGCTAATTTGTGAGTTCTTTCTGATTAAATAATAAGTAATAACATATAATTTTTATTTGTAAGGCATAGGTTATTATTATGATAAGTTCATATAACCTTACAAATAAAATAAAAAAAACCAAAGCACAGCAGAAGGTTAAAGAGTCATGTTAGAGAAAAGTCAGAAGGTCACCTTTAGGGGCGGAAAAAACTAAACATGCCTATGTGACCCAAAGTTTTACTACTTGCGTAATACGTGACCATGAACCTCTGACCAAAACAACTTTTTGAGTAACTAATTATGTAATAGTGAACGTGGGCCGGCGGCGTGTTCTTTCAACGAACGACCCCAGCAGCTAAATCAACACAGAATTGTCAGAGGGTCTTGTAATCCTAAAAGCGGTCAGAGGGTATGTTAGAGAGATCCAAGTATGAGGAAAACCTAGAATATGGCTTCTATGTGCCTAAAACAGTGCTCTGGACGTTCAAAAGGATTTGTTTACATCGTCCAGGGACAGGTCACTGGAATAATCCTCGTATCGGACCGCGGTCAGAAACACAGCTTGGTGTTTTTAAAAATCTCGAAATATATACGAGTTGTACAATTGGCAGAAAAAGTAATTGAAATCATTTTTTAGTGTATAAACACATTTAAACTATTTACGAAAAAAATTATCACACATGGTTACAATCTGACTAGGAAACTTTATAATGCCAATTATTTTTTAAATCACAATTTTACGTTAGTGAAGTGATTACAGTCTTTTACAGATTTTAGCAAAAACAAGAAGTAAGATTACAAACCCACGAGCTTAGTAAAAACTTAAACCTTAAATTCAAACCATTAGAAAAATAAAATATATATAATATATCGTCGCAGGAAAGGCAAATTTACTGAAGCGCCAAATGACCATTTTGAGAAAAAGCCGTTTAAAGTTTTTTTTTTCGTTTTTAATTCATAACTTTTTTCCCAGCACATGAATTTCGATGACGTCAAGGTAAACTTTTATTAATTTGTCATTTTCTATGTCCAGAAGTACAAACCATAATAATTGGACTGATGGTTTGCGATATAGTGGCGCTTAAGTAAAAATGACTTCAATTTACAGTAAAGCAAAATTTCTTAACCGTCATTTGATTCAAATATTTATAGCAATCAAAATTACTTATAACTCTTACGTATTTATATTGGAAAACGACAAATGTTCTGGAGCTGTAACAATAATGTAATGTTCGTAATCTTAAATTACTGAAAGGACTTTTACAAGTCTGGTTTCATCATGTCAAAACAACTTAAAAAGTGATCGGCTCATTATGTTGAATCACTACAAATCCTTAAAGGTAGGTTATTGTTTTAGTTTTTTCGAGTAAAAAGACGTAAGAGATAATTACTTTTGTCTATTCACACCTTTAAAACAACTTATAACTTCAGTTAATACAAAATAAGAGCTACTTATATACTGAAGTGCCAAAATTAAAGTTACTTGAACCATAAATAATAACGTATACTCCATTACCAATGTGTAAGAGTAAAGTCTTAATTGCTTATGATTATGAAAATTCCTATCTTTTTTTAAATAATCGTACGCAAATTAATAGGGCATTGAGATGGGCTTGAGCTGGGCTGTCTCTTCTGATAAGAGCTCAGCTCTTAAATTGGATAGATAGCTGAGCAAAGGCCTCCTATTTGAGTTAGGAGGGAAATAGTTTCGAGAAATAATTAAAATACAGCTGTTAATTCGTATTTTTTTTAATCTATGAATTGTTTGGTTTTTACCTTTATTCTTATTATTAAGTAATAAACTTTATAATTTTTCTCCTTTTAAACAAAAAGCCGTTTACCTCTTCGGCAAAAATATAATAAACTTACATTGAGTAACAGAGCCTTTAACTTCTTTGGCAATAACAATTACTTAACAATATTTAGAATCACAGAGATTGGTATCTAAGTACCTATTACAAAAAATTATCAACTACTGAAATAAAAAAATGAGAATCAACGTTTCTTTCAGTCTTTGACATTTAAAAATAAAATAAAATAAACTTCTAATCAAAACAATCTTCATTAACTAATCAACTTTTTCGACGTATAAAAAAAAGAGTATACGACAACAAAAGGTGAATTGGATCCATTTCAATCTTGGGCCAATACATCATCTTCCTCGTCTGTTTCAGCCAAGCAGTCTTGAACTTTGGGATCATTATTCATACTTCGATATTCCGTATGATACACAGTTGGTATCACATTATTCGAGCACAATTTGTTCAGATCCGTGTATTTATTTTTGCAAATGGGCAGCATCGCTTTGTAGCATGGCTTGAGCTGTAGGTTATTTTTCTTCACTATCTCGATTTGTTTTGTTTGCGCATCCGGATTCATAGAGCATTTCACAAAAGCCATATTTGCCACCGATTTCTTAAATGTTACTGTCCTTAGTTTGCTAATTTTTCCGGTTAAATTACCTTTGAAATATTTTTCAGCAACTGTGTCCCATTTGTTAAAATCAGCATAATTAAGGACCTGTACTTCATATGGTCTTGGTGACTTCCTAGACATAGTAAAAATTGTACTCCACTGCGACGGTGCCCACACTATAATGCCTCTTAAGCTTTTATCTATAATGGAGTGCATAGAGTCGACCGGCATATAGGTATGCCCCGGGAGCAAATAATTTATTTGAATTGATACAAGAGTGTTACACTTCTTAAGTATTTCATTTAAACATGTTAATACTATCTTATTTTTATTTTGCCCCGGACATGAGTCACAATATAGTAATAAATGTTTCACTGTACCCCTTAGATCCACATTATTGATGTACTTCTCTAAAATTGATGAAATCTCATTGGCACCCCTTTTTCCATTATTTTCTGACCATGTGTAGCAGAACCCGTTTCTAGTGCCTGATTCATAGAATGTCAAATTATAGACAGCTACTTTGCGCGAATAATACAGCATCATGTTTTCACCGTGGGGCGTGTTCAACACCTTTTGAAGGTCAAATGACGCGCATAAAACACTGTTGTCTTTATTGTGAATATTTTGATGTGCTTTAAACCTTTCAGCAGATTCTTCTTTGTCAATTAAGTGTTTCCGTTTTTCTTCTTCATCAAAACTCTTATTATTCTCATATTGTGTACATTTCAGACACTTATCTTTGCGGGGGAAATGGAATCCAATGTTAAATTCAGTGGTGAATATTTTTTTGAAAAGTTTTTCTCCAGCGTAGGCGTTGCCATTTGCAAGCTGAGTCTCTTTATAAATTCTATACAAATTTGAAATATTACGAAATTCTGTCGGCAAATATATTCTTGTGCTATTTTTCCTGCAGTAGTGTGAAGGCAAAGCTGGTAATTCCTTTATGTATGTTCGTACCTTTTCGGTAACTAAATTTGGGGTTTTATTTTGGGGTTCGTGTTTTCCACGCATATCTTCTTTTGCACTACCAAATGATGCGTTGTTTACTGTATTGTACAATGTTTTTTGCTTGAGATCTAGTGTACAAGTCAAAAATTGTTGACACACTTGGGCTTGCCCTTCACCATCGTTAATAAAGTAATTAAAAGTGTTGGTACGCTTAGCCGTATCTGCTCGCTTTCTTTTTACACCCATCTTTTTAGAATGGCTTACCAACCAGTCTTTACGTCTTTCAGACGATAAACCCCAAAAATGTAAAAATATTGCTTTTCTCTTTTCATCAGTTATTTCGTAACATGCGTTAGAGCAATTTTGTGGATTACAGGGATTTTGTTTCATTTCTTTGGCTGGAATAACTTTTCCTTTAGAATTTACATACTCATGCCCCGAATCTTTTTTTGCTTTGTTTTCTTTTCTTTTGTTCTTCTGTTTCTTCTTTTCTCTACCTTCAACTTCAGAAACTTCATTCTCCTCTTCTTGAACCTTCGATTTCGTAGTCTTCTTAGATCGCTTATTTTTCTTCTTTGATTTCTTACTTTTCTTAGTTTTCTTCGTACCATCTGAGGATACCAATCCAGATGATGAATGTTCCCATGACGAAGAACTCCATACAAAATCTTCATTATCTGACAAAAAGTCTACGTACTTCTCTCTTGTTTGTTGTCTCAACCGCTTATTTTTTATGTATTCATCATGATGATTTTTTGTAACATTTTCATGCTTCTCTAGGTTACTATCTTTATCATTGTCAGTTCTTATCTCTTCTTTTTCATCTCCACTGATCTTATTATCCAAATTGGCGTTTTCGCTTATATGCGATTCATTTTGTACTGTTTCATTTATTTCAGGTATTTTCTTATCTTTACAAATCCCTCCTTCATAGCTTTTTTGGTCTTCCTGTATATTCATTCCTATATTAGTAAAATTATCTTCAGCCGTTACTTTTTCATTTTCCTGTAAATTAATATATATTTCTTTGAAATCTTCCATGCATTTAAGATCTATGTCGTTGTTGTGCTCCACTTTTTTTCGAAGACATAATAATATGCCGTCTGTAGCATCATTTTCAGATTCTATATTTTCATTAATAACTTTTACAATTTCTCCTTTGCTATTTTCTGTCTCAAAAAACTGCTTACTATCACATCGCTTCAGTATGTTGTCTGGTACTATCTCAGGTGTTTTAGTGTTGTAATCTTCCATTATATATTTACAGTCTGTCAGTTCAGGTTGTTTAGATTCAATTTGTACAAATTTTGGTCCCGTGTTCATCTCATCAAAGTGGTCTCGTCGGATTTGTTCACAAACCTCCTCAATGTCCATAGCATCATTTTCAGATTCTTCATTTTCATTATTAACTGTAATTATTTCTGCGTAGTTTTCTTCTGTCTCCAAAAACTGCTTACTATCACATCGCTTCAGTATATTATCTGGTACTATCTCAGGTGTTGCAGTATTGCAATCTTCTTTCAAAATTTTAGTGACTGTCATTTCAGGTTGTTTAGGTTCTATTTGTACAATTTTTGATCCCGTGTTCGTCTCTTCAAAGTGTTCTCGTCGGATTTGTTCACAAGCCTCCTCAATTTCGTGTTGTCGTTCAATTTCTCTGAAAATGTCTAATTCTTTTTGTATTACGTCATAACTTGCTTTTTCTGTAAGATTTTGTTCCTGGTATGGTTCTTTTGTGTCATCTGTCAAATCGCAAACTGTAAAATCAATGCATGGTGGTTCAGTTTCTGTATTTGCACTGCGCATAACAACTGGTTTTGGTATCAATAGTTCTTTGTTCAAGTTATTTGATCTGTACTTCTGTCTTTTTTTTTTAGGTGTTTGAAATATCAGTCTTTTAACTACTGCTGGCTTTGAGACTGTTTCCATCAGTGGTGTCTTTGATGTTCCAGCTACAGGTTCCTGTTCATCCTTCAGTCTTGCTGCGTACCTTTTGTAAAAACTCTGTTTCTTACTTTCCATTATGAGCTGAAAAAAAAAGAAAGGAATAATAAGTCTCATATTAATTTAAAAAACGTTTAATATACCATCTAGTTTTTTATATAAAGAATGAGTAAAGTCTTGGACACCTTTCTTGAAGACTGGCCGGATTTTTCACAAGATTGTAAAGAGTGGATGAATTTAGGGGAGACCTTTGCTCAGCAGTGGGATATCATAGGTTAAAAAATAAGTCTTGATCGCAATTTTGCCCAAAGGAATCAACTGAGGTCGGCAACAACCACACGGTCAGTTTTGTAAATGGGGTGGTACTATTTCTCGACCGACACCACAAGGTAACGAGCCATTCTCGACCGAAACCAACATCACACACTCTTCAAAAATAAACTTAACATTAGCCGGCTAATCTTAAGTTAACCTTCACACCTATCCGTAACATAATTATACAACGAAAACGTGGCTTGCATCCCCGCTAATTCATAATTTTTGTAATGCATAATTATTTTATAGTAAAATCGGCATCAGTTTTTTTTATGTATGTAGGTATCTAGAGATTTAATATGAGAGAGTGCAAGTTTCATAAAAATCGGTTAAATAAATAATTTATACTATTTGCTCAAGCTAGATTGCTGGCTAAAATATCCAACACAAATTGGGAACTTATGGCTCGTGCCGAATATCTGCCGTGCTGGTCTAGACCTGACAAACTTGTTAAAAACTATCTAGAATTCTAAATGCTTCTACCTTGCTCAATCTAATCCAATAACGTACATAACGCACCTATAGGTATACACAAAAACAGAACCAGCGCCAAATGACGATTCGGCATATTTCTTAAATTATTAGTTATTTAGGTACTTACCGAAGGTGATTTTACTAACAATTATCACTTCTTATGTAAATTAATATAATTTTCATACTAATAAATAGCTAACTTACCGATTAAGGAGTCCGTTATTGCATTATTATCACCAACATTCCCTTGTTTCCTCGATCTATTTGAGCGGCAACAAATACCGACACACGTGTACTCTCAGTGGCTCTGTCGAGCAGACTGACTGATACGCGGCGTACGCGCGGGGTATAATCAGGTTTTGCAGTATTGCAGCTCCATTTTTTTTACTTTAGCGACGTAAATGACGTATTGATCAGCTATCAATTTTTACTTCTATAACTTTTGCTAAAATATTACTTCACAGTAAAGATACTGAAAGTCAAAAACTTGCTCAATCACAGTAAGGCAAAATTACTTATACGCCACTTCCTGCATAAAAATGGAAAGACTAATATTCTTACAAGCCTTACTTATTATAAATACTTGAATTCAAAATTACTTATACCAACTTTTATGTTTGTTTCGAGTAGTCCAAAAATGCTTATAAAATATAAGTTTTTTAGTTGCCGGATGCCAAATTTACTTAAAATTTACTTGTAATTTATTGCAGAAAAACAAAATTACTTAGGTGACAGGTACGAATAAAATGCCAAAAAAGTGTCGCTTAAGGACTCTGGCTGATGAAAAATCTCCTTTTTTTCCATTTACTGAAACGCCAAAAAAGTGCTCGTATCGCTATGGGACCCAGACTGATCGACGCAGAAAAAAACGCTGATTCCGAATATCTATATAACTCAATATGCCTATTTTGGCGCTTCAGTAATTCTGCCTTTCCTGCGACGATATGTAAATACACTCCATCTCTACTAATACTATAAATGCGAAATTTACTCGGCCTGTCTGTTACGCTTTCATGCCTTAACCGCTAAACCGATTTTTATGAAATTTGGTATAGAGAAAGATTAGACCTTGGGAAATGACATTTTATCCCAATTTTATCCCTTAGCTGGGCTCGATATAACCTGTATTCTACGTGGGCGAAGCCACGGGCGGAAAGCTAGTTTTATTATAAAAATAATAATTTAGCATAAAACATGAAAATTGGCAATGAAAACTGAGCATTTTGATAGCAGCGGCGAGGCGTAGGATACGGTTTAGCGGTGCATCCAGTATTGCGTAGCGCCCAAATACTCGTAAATAAACAATGAAAATTCCTCTACTTCACGTTTACAGTAAAATGATACTTGTAGCTGATCAATAATTCATAGTTATGGATAGACTGCACCATTTCAATAATTGATATGCTGTCCCTTGCAATTTCAAATAAAATCTGCGAAAAATTATAAAATATACTTTTAAAGTTGGTACCCGTTCTAAGAATAGATTTTCATAACTAATTTCCTCTCGGGCTATAACTTATAAAATGCTTCAGATAGATTTATCATATGAAGTTCTATGAACATCTGCAGCGACTCGGTGGGTGGGTTTAGCAACGATAATCACGTAGAAAAAATACATTTTATCCGTTCAGGTGGTGATATTGAGAGCTATTTAATTTTCATATACTTTCTGCCAACCACCTCGACCAGCAGCGCCACCACCATAGGAGACTATCACATACCACGTGGGCAGAAAATCCCCACCTTTTATCAACTTTCCCCGTCCGTTACCGTTTGACGTTTCGTGTAGTGTTGGCAATTCTCAATTAATTTTACCCCAAAACACCAGTTCTGCATATAATTTTTAATAAAGTAGGTAAAACCTTACACATAGTTATTAACTAATTTGACGCTCCCCTCCCCCCCGCCGCGCCGCCGGCGCCGTTGTAATTGCTGGTTTTCGTGTAAAAATATTGCTGGTTTTCGGGTTTTTTGCTGTTATCATTGCTATTTTATTGTAAAATGGAGTGTATTAGAATAAACAATTTTATTTTAAAGCAGAAAAATTAAATTACACGAAAAATAAAATTCCACTGGAAAATCATTCAAAATGATAGTCTGAGTTCAGGGTTTCAGTGCTTCAGTGATACGAAGTATAATTAACGAATTCAACCAACTTACCTTGTGAAGCTCGATTCTAGAGGTATCACGAACACGAACAGATCACGAACAAAAATGATTACCATACTTCTTCCTAGCCCGATTGAATCTTGGCCCATGTTTGAATGGCTCTAGAACTAACGGCTAAGTTCAGTGCGGCGTGGGAAGGAGCCGCCGCATGAGGGATGCAAATCAAAGTTTTTCTGCTTTGTTAACTCTGAAATTGTGGTACGGGCAGTACGCTCCGTGTACTGCTGCAAGTGAATCATAATTATATTAGTCCGTGATCCTTCTATAACTACAATCAAACTTCACAACTACGTTTTATATTAATATGTTTTATGTTTCAGGTTAAGAAAATGCCGTTTCCAAAATGTTCTGATATCGTAGCTGCTGTAAAAGCTACATTTAAATATTGGCCGGTAATCAGTGCGGGTGTATATGTTGTTTTTGCTGCCTTAGATTCGGTGGTTGATCATCAAATAATGAAAATATTGAAAACTGTTAAACATGTAGACTCTGTGAAACTTGCAATAATGCTAATGTATTTCATAATCAAAAAGAGATGCAACCGATACAATAACTGGACAAATAAATTTATTGGGGAAAATAAATATTTATATGGCCCGACGTGGGTGTGCTTAATAACACCGTTTAACAAAGAAATGGCAGAAAAATTTTCACGTCAATTTGATTTTTTAAATATTGATGTTGACCAAGTAAGTGCGTCGGACTTCATGGAAAAATTAAAAATCATACTGATATTTACTATAAATTCTTTAATATGTAAGTACATCAGTACATTTTGTGATGATTGTCTTGACAATATGTATTTATATTGGCCAATTAAAAAATGACCCGTACCCGAAAATACTGAAAGTCACAATTGGAATCGCATCCACCGCTGGCGTACACCGAATCTCATCGGGTATTTTCGTAATTAGCAAAGTCAGTGACTTAGTAACATTGCTTACTAACTTAGGGTATGCCTATATATTTATAGGGTTATTTTATTGTTTTGAGGCGGTTGCCGCATTTGTTGAACTAAAGAAATTACATTAGGAAAATTAGGTTTATACTTTATTTTTACCGTTAAAGGAATAAATTAATATATTCTCGAAAATAACGTGGTTTTTGTTTTTGACAAGTTCACAACGTATTACTTACATTTCAATGTGTGGAAAAATTACAGCGTGCAGCGCCCTCATACTATATACCCAGTGTGATTTGCCTAAATGTAACAATATTTATGGGGAGAGGACCTGGATTGCCTTAATATTAAAACTAAATGAACTAGGCACCAATACTTATTTTCTTTTAGCATTAGAAATTAGTTTCATGTGAGGGTTTATTCATAGTATTAACTAGCTTTCCGCCCGCGGCTGCTCCCGCGTGAACTACAGGATATATCGTGCCCAGTTGTGAGGTAAAATGTAACCTATGTACTTTCCCAAGATCAAGATCTAATCTATCTCTGTATTTAATTTCTGAAATACTGAAAGAAACGCATCAAAATCCGTTGCGTAGTTTTAAAGATCTAAGCACACATAGGGAATTACAAAATATCTAAAAAGATCTACCTTTTTAAGGTACATTATTTTGATCTATCTCGTAGGGTTCAGCCTGCGTTTGCAATGTAAGCGCAAAAAAAGTGTTTATTTACGACATCACATGAGAAATCTCTAGCATTATAAGTGTTTCTCTACTATATTATGCATGTATCTATTATACATATAAACCTTCCTCTTGAAGCACTCTATCTTTAAAAAAATGCATCAAAATCCGTTGCGTAATTTTAAAAATCTAAGCACACATAGGGACAGACAGACAGACAGCGGGAAGCGAGTTTGTTTTATACTATTTTGTGAATCTTCTAAGTTCGTATTTTTACTTAAATTATTTTTAGTATGGAATGATTCCTTTATAGGCCAGTCAACGAAAAAGTATAGAGAGAAACGCTTGGAACACAATTTTTGACTTCGCAACTTTGTTTGGACTAGTTAGGAGGTAAACATATCAAAAGACCCTGCCCGTAGCTGTTAAGCCGAGGGGGGAGGGGGGTTTGAAGGTCCCAATTTATGGTTTTTCGGATATATCTCGGAAACTCCTTATACGCCCTAGTGACATGAAACTTTAAACAAAATGAAAGCTGATTAAATTTTCTACAAGTCTTAGGCCCGTATTATTATTAATAATAATAATAATAAAATTGATTATTTAGTAAAAAGTTCATACATATAAAAATAATGCTGTTAACTTAAATTGCTATAGTGCTAACTATACTAATAGTATGCCCGAACTAGGTATAAAAAAACCTGTATCTCGGGCTTCTTATGCGCTAAATAAAACTTTGTGACTTATTTCATATTACAAAATGGAAAAATTATAAAACAACAATAAAATAGTTCATTCTAGTAACTGAGGTCTATCTACAGATAAGTTAAAATTTACTTAAGATTAGTTAAGATTATCTTAAAATTAGCATTAAATTTTCTGATTCGTCGTAGGACAAGGTCCGAAGGTAATTATTAACAATTTTCTTACAATTAAAGGAATTATGGTGGTATATATTTAATGTCCTGTTTAACTTATTATATAGAAACAGGCCAAGAAAAGTGAAAAATTTATTAGTATAAATGAATTTTGAGGTTGAGTAGGATCGGCAAACGATATCCTTTCGTCACATGATTCGTACAGTTGCCGAGTGGGATACAGAAAAGGGCGGAAAGTGGACACTTTTAGTACAGCTCTCTGAGCTCTTTCAAGCATAATCATGTAAGTTTTTGGAGCCCCTCCCCAGGAGCTTATACAGTATGTTATTATGGATTGACACAAAGAGATATACTCGTCTAGTTAATATGGGGTCAGCAATGTAGCGCAATGTTTTAAAAACAAATATCAATTTGCGGATTCTATTGGTCAGAGCCTTGATATGTTGCTGAAAAGACAGAGTGTTGTCAATAATAACGCCGAGATATTTGAGATGAATAGTACTTAGTACTGTGGGATAACGGCACGTGTTGACTGAAGGCATAGTGCAGTTATGTGCAAATATAGGTAAGTCAGGGTTAGTTGTGGCGCGCAGGAGTAGGTATGGATTGGGCATTCTACTTCACTTTGCCTAAAATCACAGTTCACTTCAACGGAGTGCAGCGGAGCGAGCGGAGCGAGGCGGAGCGAGGCGGAGCGAGGCGGATGCATGATGATTTTGTTCTTGATGCTTTATTCGTGAAGTTTTATAACGAACAGGGTACTAAATTCATGAACGTGTTTGTCAGATAAGTAAAATGAACGAAATAAATTTAACTAATGTTCACCGAGAATCAAACATGCATCGGTGGAATGAAACCAAATAAAAAAAACGGTGTGTCATATAAACTATAAAGAAATTTTTTATATTCATTTACATAATTTCCACACTCTATAAAAATGTCGTGCAATTGTATAAGTTTGAAATGTTATCTTCTTACATAATACTGCAGGAAATGATAATTAAAGCAAGTGATTACATAGGAAAGAAATTGAATTAAATTTATACTACCATTTTATAGTTTATGTTACACACCCAAAAACAAATTTGACTTACCAAAATCGTTTTTTTCTTTCTTATACATCGTACAATGGTCGGCGTGTCGGAAAAGGGGCAGCCCACCACTTTTTTCAGTTAACTTTACGACGTAATTTAACAAAACTAACTGAATTTAATACAAATAAATAAATGTGAAAATATTAATGAACTATTTTTATGCAAATTTAAATAAAGAATTTAATGCAAAATAAATCAATAATCGTTTGTATTCCATGTAAGGGTACTAAGCACATTTTCAAGATCTTCATTAAAGAGGCTTTCTAGCGCCGAAACTTTGTCCTAACAAAATTTTTTTAGTTGAGGCTTTTCGCACTACGCTAGAACTTTATCCCCTTTAAGAAAACACTTGTACTTTTTCCACTTTTTAGGTACACTTACGACGTATCGATTCCACACGGCACCAATTTCACGTTTATATCTGGTCCATGGTACTAGGCACATTTTCAAGGTCTTCATCAAAAGGGCTTTCTAGCGCCGAAACTTTATCCAAACTAAATATTTTTAGTTGTGGCTTTTCGCACTACGCTAGAACTTTATCCCAGTTAAGAAAACGCTTGTACTTTTCTCACTGGACAGATACTTACGATCAATCGATTCCATGTTATTATATTTTCACATTGATATCCTGTCCAAATTACTAGGCACATTTTCAAGGTCTTCATTAGGGTGGCTTTCTGAACGCCGAAACTTTATCCAAACTTTTTAAGTTGAGGCTTTTCGCACTACGCTCGGAACTTTATCCACCCCAACAAAACACTTGTACTTTTTCATCTAGATAGATATATGCAAAAATGAAAATTTTAACATAATTTTCACTAATATTTTCACAAATAATGAACCACCACGTGTAAAAACGCAAATCAAAATGAAGGTGTTGCCACATGAAGTAGATATGAAAACTGTATTTTTATTTTTAAAATCCGTATTTCTATTTTTGTTGAAATTCGGTATAAAATATTCTGTATTTTTATTGAAAATTCAAATGAATTCCGTATGAAAATTAAAAACTTCTTAGTTACTTTCCCTTATACTTAAATTTATCTGCCTTAACATTTTTAAGATAAGATAAATCAAAACAGGGTGATTTCCTTAAAAGTTGTATAGTACGAGTATATACTTTGAGTATTTAACCAGACAGGAGTGGATATAGCGGCCCGCGCCTAAGCAAAAAAGTCTGCCAATAGATGCGGGGGACGAGGTAACACACACTAAATAATTGCTGCCTACAAGCGCATTTCTTTGATCACGTCGCTACACACGCTCACTCTTGCAATAGTCAAAATTTACGAACACTAGCTTACACTGTACGCAAACAATAACAATCGCACACATAACCGTCTATAAAATACGTAAACAACAGTCCAGTATAAATAGACTCTTGTTTTATAGTAAGCTGTATCAAAACAAAGGCCAAGTTATTCTGGTTTTATTTAAATGGAACAGTGCATGACATTATCGATATTCATACTATCGATGAATTTGAATAATCAAAGATAATCCTTGGCTAATCAATCTATTATCTATACTGTTTTACATTGATAAATTGTTGTTTTTAGAATGTAAACTATTTTGAGAATTACATGATTGAATTGGGAATTCCTGTAATGATACAAATACAAATATACTTTATTGCACACCAACATTACAGAACATGAGACAGAGTAAAAGTTACATTATGAACAGTAATAAAGTTAGGGTACAAAAGGCGGCCCCATTGCTAAGAAGCAATATCTTATCGGCAACCTTTGGGTATGGAGAAGATGAAATTACACCATATAAGTGTGGGTGCAAAAATACATACATAAATATACTTACATAAACTACATTACACACATACAATATACCTAATACAAATAAATACATATAATATATACACTTTACGGAAATACACAACAGAAAAGTAATAACATTCTACAGAAAGGAAAAATAATAATAACAAAAAACACATAAGGAATACTATATAGAGACAACCCAGCCGACTATCACTCGACGACAAGGAACTAATAATTGCAAACCAGTTCAAAGTGCCTACTCAGCAAAGTTATGTATGATAAATAAATTAAATTAAATTATGAACTAGGTTTTTTTTACTTTTTATTTTATAATCAGTAGTTTTATCTATTTTTACATTACAAAAAGTTATTTAAAAAAATTCAACCGACTCTAAACTTAATTGAAAGGAAGAAATAACAATGTCTTGTACAAACCATTTAGTTTTGAGGTCGAAGCCAGCTCTTATTTCGCTTTTCAGTTTTATCTGGCATCGACCTCAAAACAAAATTGTTTTCGTACATAACAACATGACATCGTTATTTCTTCCTTTTCTGTTAAGTTTGAAGTCGGTTTAATTTTTTGAAATTACTTTTGTCGTAGGAAGGCTCGTGCCCCTCGATTGGGACATGTATGGGCTAATGAGTACTTTTATTTGTGACTGTGTCTAGTAAAAGGGACCACTTTGAGGGTAGTCCATAAGAGCGATTAACATAGCTTATTACATTACATTTTCATCCTTAACGACTACCCTCAAAGTGGTCCCTTTTACCAGACACAGTCACATTTCTTCTGCTAAACTGATTTGATGAAACTCACACTATACAACATTACGAGTACCTATACAGGTCGAATTGATAAGCTCCTTTTTTGTTAAGTCGGTTAAAAATTATGCGAGTGTCATCCATCGATGTTATAAATTTGACATTAAAAGGTAAGGGTAAAATATAAATGTAATTGCACATGGTATAATAGTTTATTGCTAAAAAAACATTTATTTAGTTTATTGCTAAATAATTTTAATGTTGGCACTGCATTCGGATTAAATTTTCTTTTATTCTTAGACTGTTCTTTTGAAATAATACATGAAGATTCAAAATGGTCGGAACAAACTGTACTAAGACGTTGAGGTTCCCACATGTTATGATTTCCACAAGCTTCGACCCACGCAGCCCGAATACCCGGTTCTGTTGGAAATCTGTAAAAGTGTACAGTTAGTACTAATATACGTCAAAGTACCGAAATATCGATATCAATTCTATGTTTGTGCCACCCCATCACTAATTTCACCCGGTGTGACCAACAACAATAACTTAAAATTAATACAGTAGAATATACTTAGATATTTAAATTAAAGTTAACTGATTATTATTTATTTTTAAGTAAGTTATTGTATAGAATTTTATAATTTCCTAGACTTAAATATTTATTACGGACAGTATAGACAGATAGATGCTTGGTAGTTATGACGGTTAATTTTAGAAGGTACTAGAATGTAAAAAATCGGTAATTTGTATACTAAAAAAATAGTAAAATAGAACTACCTATATTATTGTAGAGCTAAAATAACGATTTGACTATTTGATGCTTGGACATTTTGACAGTTTCTTCGATTATAAGAATATTAAATAGGGTTTTAATGTAAAAAGCGATCAAAATTGTGATGTATGTGATGTATGTATTGTGTATAGTGTATAGTGTGATGTATTGTTATATACTTAGCTGAATGAATGTCGTATTATTAAAATTATAAACTTATTAATATTAATCTCAGGGGTTAGTACACACTTTTAAAAGTCCAAGTAAGAACTTATACGGTTACATGGCAACACTTACTTATTGGAAATATTTTTCGGATTTTTGATAATTTTGCACGTTATTTGGTAATATTTAGATAAAATAATACTTACAAATGGTAAGAAGTACCATCCTTCTGCAGACTTGATGTCTCTGCCCTTTTTTTGCATCAAAAAACACTACAAGTAAGTAAGAAAAAGACTACAAGAATGGCAAAGTCCGCGCGGCAACTAGTTTTATATAACGTATACGACCGCCGGTCGTGTGTCCTTGAAAGCACTTGGCAGAGGGGTACGCGCGTAATATCCACTCCTGTCTGGTTAAATACTCAAAGAGTATATAGCGGGTCCGTTGTCGTCGACGTACAAGATTTATTTCTTTGCTTCGTCTTCATTAGAGAAATTTTGCTCTACCGGTGCATACCAGTGGGTGTTGAGACGAATTTGGTCAAAATTAGGTAGAGAAGGTTCAAAAACGGGGTTCTTCTGAACCTTATTCTGTCATTAGAGTAAATCCGTATAAAAATCTGTAATCTTGATTCATCCGTATAGAACATGCAAAATCCGTACAAATGTGGACAAATCCGTATATATGGCAACACTGATGATGTCATCGTTACAGAGTGTGAGAACGATTTGAATTTGTCTACCAAGCAATGCTCGCAAAATCGTCAAGCGTGTAAGCTTCGTCAAGGTAGTGTTTAGGATAATAACATGCAGTCTTTTGAATATTATTGTTCTAATACTGTAACTTGATTATTATTATTTTCTTTTCATTTTATCTCATGATTACAAAACATGTCTTGATGATTACTCGGTTTAACAACACGTTAGTATGAAAATAATCTAAACTGAATTATCATTGTAACTATTCATTAATTCATAATTATTATTTAAAAAGTTTTATTTTATGTTATTGTATCTCTGCCTAACCTTTTAGATGAGAAGCGTGTAATATAAATAATAAATATACCTTTCTGACAATAAAATACATTCCAATACAATAAACTACAAAAGTGTACAATAATGTTTTTCTTTTGTTGTAGAATCTAGATAGGTAGGTACTACAAATTTTAATTATAAATAAATTTAGAAATGTAATTTATGGAAATTAGGTTCACTCGCTTTAAATCTAAGTATAGTTTGGTACTAGGTATTATTTTATTATTATTTGGATAAGTACAAAATTACTCCTTCCATGCTGGACTGGGAGTGAAAGAAAATCTTAGAATGTGCCTGTCACCTAATGTTCTAAGGTATACAGTAAAAGTCTGTAAGAGGGATGCGAGAGTTTTGAAGTACAAGTATAACGGCGAAAGGCCACCTCACACCATTACACAACTTGTTCCATCTCATAATTTATGTCAAACTGATGCTCTGCCTACCCTGCTAGGCAGAGCGTGAACTTATAAACGATGAACAAAATGATTCCCACGCTTTGTAGCGAATCAGTCGCTTCCTAAGGAGCCCTGATTCATGGAATTGGCACTTTATTTAAAATAAATAAGAGTACAGTAGGTTCACTTGTTAGGTATGTCAGGTGACTTTAAATTAGTAAGCGAAAATTAAAGTAATGAATTAACCCACGTAACTGAACAACTTTCCCCAAGAAACAGGTTGAAAAATGAAAACAAGAAATTACTTCTCCATATAACTTGTACGATCAGATTTGCCATTGTTTAAGGAGTCCAACTTTTTAAAAATGTATGTTCCTTTGGGAAAGTTGTTCAGTTTAATGAGGAGAATTAGCTTCTAATGTTCTGCTAGCTAATTCAAAGTCATCCTGTATAGGTTGTGTACTGTGCCCCTGGAGTCGGGCGGTGAATTCAAACACTGAGATATTATATTTCAAACACAGCAAATGTCACTTCAATTGAATTTAATTGAAGTTGCTGAATTTTCAATTGTTCAGAGGTATACAACTCGAAACCTATATTTTATTGATATTAAACAATATTCACTTCCTTAATTTACTCTGGTAAACACACCTGATTGATATACGTGTAAAGGTTTACCAGCCCTGTTGATTTTTCGCAAGCTAGGAAAAAGTTTCCAATATAAAGTCATTAAAATGGGGTTTATTTTATTATGTTCGTGATTTGTGCTCCCGAAGTCCTACAGTTCTTAGTGTTTTCGTAACGTTCGTGTGGTGTGTGCGTGGTATCTACGGGTTCATCCTCACAGCTGCTGCTACTCTACGTACATCTACGTGATCGTGACCTCGCGTACCTACCTACTGATTTTAATACTTCACGATTCGGATCAAGTGCATCGCAATAATGTTCGTAAGTTTTGTAAAATTTGTTTTCATGTTTAAAGTTTATTTGAAGTTTTGAAAAGTTTGACATACGGTTTAAATCAATACTTGCATTCTATTATTGTGTTTCTTTTGAAATTCCCCTTATATTATTTAGAGTTTTTAGCAGTAGACATACTCTACCAACAAATGAGTTCTGTATTTATGCTAATTTTTATTTATTTTTGCAGGTCTGAATCCAACTACAAAAGATCAAAGAAGGCTGAGGAGTCGGACGTGTTCGACACAGACGACGAAAATACCGGAAGGTAATGGTCCTTTCTGTGCTTATTTTACAATATTATTATGTAGAAATTATTATTTTTTTTTATTTTTTTTTGGGTTAAGCTACTTAATTGTGTTAAGTGAACGCTCTATAACCTTATCTTGTGTAAACACAACTATTAACTTGCCAATGTCCAAAGTAGTGAACAACGCTCTGTTACTCGTACTTCTAAGCTAATTTTCATTTAATTTGGTTTCAGTGGAAAGAAGCGGGTGAAAACGACTCCCACTCCCCGAAAGCGGCAGCCCACAAAAGCCGAAAAGAAGAGTTCGGGCGACTGGTTAACTGACAGCGAGGAAGACCTGGCAGCTGTCGAAAAAGCGACGGATAGCGTCTCCTACTTCTCAAGGCGAGTACCGAACGGAACAGTACGTAGGCGTGCCTATCTAGACGGCGACATTATTGCCGAAGTCCGCCTTTACAAAGAAAAAGAGGTGCGGGATTTGGGCGGGCTCGAGCGGTGTGAGAAGGCGTTCCTGTGGCTTCGGTTCCAAGGGGACGGCAACTCACCGGAACTTTTGAAGCTGAAAGACTTCGTTAAATGTGCGAAGAAAAAATTTACGGAGAAGGGAACATTTTTTTCAGGATAAGAAGAAGAAATGAATAATTTTTAATTTTTCTTTCAATATTTTTTGTATATTTCAATTTTTTAAATGAATGGGTATAACTTTTTAAATTTCTTTTTGTCCTGAAAAAATGTTCACTCATTTTTTTTTTAATTTTAAGGAGACTTATAAGTAAATAGAAAACATATTTTTTTAGTTATTAGGTACTTAATTTGTTTTTTAAATATTTCAATATAGACATTTTTAATTAAATTTTTTTAAATTCTCTTCCGTATTTTAATTAGAGTAAAAAGATTTCGTTTTTAACTGGCTTGGTTAACTTTTTTTATTATTATTCTATAACTACTATCATTTGAATTTTGGCACAATGCCTAGTAACAACAAATCCATATTTTGTTCTGTTTGCGATATTTCAGTTAAAAGCAAAGGCTTTTCTGCACACTTAAAAAGTACTGCACACAAAAATAATAATGCTGTTTTCGAAAGTGATTTTGTAGAAAAAATTAGTAGTGCATTTCGAAGTCGAATCGCATCGTACCGGGTGCGGGGTAAGACAGGCGAACGTCCTCCAGCCCAGTACTTGTTATCACTTAGAAAACGTGTGCATGATTTGATCGAAGCGCGATTGTTAACTCACTCTAATTTAAAAGCGAATTTTGAATTATTCGCTGAGTTTGCTTTGCCGAAAAACGACTCATTTTCGATCAAGTCATTTGCCACAGAAAACATAGTTTTACACCAAAACTTAGATTTTAAAAGTTTATTTTCAAAAGTCGTGAGCGTCATTTCCAAAAAAATTGAGGAGTTTGAAGAAAGTGATAGTGGGTGGGCTTTTATACAGAACTTGTATCTTGAAGTAAACATTAACAAATATAATCCCTTACAGGCCTCTAGTTACATAGACCTACCCAAAAATATTAAAAACAGACGTGCTTGCATTAATATCAAAAATTTAGATAACTTTTGTTTTTTGTGGTCTAAAATGGCAGCTCTATTTCCCGCTAAAAATAATGGTCACCGAACGTCATCCTATCCACACTTTAATACGATTCTTAATATTAAGAACATGACTTTTCCAGTAGGTTTTTCGGACATTAAAGTGTTTGAAAAAAATAATCCTCAGATAAGTGTTATTGTCTATGGCATCCGAAACAATACAGATATAGTTGGTCCGTTGTACAGAAGCGAACACCGTAAAGATACACACGTAAATTTACTTCTAATTGAAAATGGTGATCGCTCTCATTATTGCTTAATTAAAAAATTACCTAAACTATAGCGGCAGCAGGTTACTAAGCATCATGAAAAATTATTTTTTTGCGAGGACTGCATGATATTTTTTAACACAAATGATAAACTTGATGCTCATATTTGTAACGGTGTAAAAACAATTTTACCAGATGCAGGAAGTTTTATTCAGTTTAAACATTATGAAAGAATGCAAGATATGCCATTTGTAATTTATGCAGACTTTGAGTCATTATTGCAGCTCACTAATGAACTAGAACCCCACTCAGGTTGCACGACATCATTGCAACAACATGTGCCTGCTGCGTTTGCATATTATATTGTTTGTTCTTATGATACTTCACTCAATAAGTATGTATCGTATCGTGGATCGGACTGTGACAACAAATTTTTACTACACCTACAATCAGATGTTGCAGACATTAACGCTATATTAAAGACCGAGGTACCTTTGACATTAACTGATAGTGACAGGGAAAATTTTGATAATGCCGTTGATTGTTTTCTTTGCAAGCAAATTCTTTTTGATGATAAAGTAAGAGATCACTGTCATTTAACTGGCCGGTATCGTGGAGCAACTCATTCATACTGTAACCTTCGTTTTCGATTACCAAGATTTATTCCAGTGTTTTTTCACAACTTATCTGGATATGATAGTCATCTCTTCATTCGTCAGTTAGGTGAAATGCCGGGAAAGGTAAAAGTAATTGCAAAGAATAAAGAAAATTATATACCCTTTACAAAGTTTTTCCAAATAGATGAGGACTACGTACCAGTTCGATTTGTGGATTCTTTTAAATTTCTTGGTACAAGTCTTGAAAAATTGGTAAATAATTTAAATAAAAATGATTTTGTTTATCTGCAAAAGTTCTTTCCTTCACAGATCGAATTTAATTTAATGAAACGTAAAGGAGTGTTCCCTTACGAATATATGACAAGTTGGAACAAGTTCGAAGAAAGTGAACTACCACAACGAGAGTACTTTTTTAGTACGTTATGATACTATTTCGGAAGCGGATTATGAGCACGCGCAAACTGTTTGGAATTACTTTAATTTAATTAATTTAGGAGAATATACAAATTTATATCTTAAATCAGATGTAATACTACTAGCCGATGTGTTTGAAAGTTTTAGGAAAACCTGTAAATCAAATTATAACTTAGACCCGACATTTTACCTAACGGCTCCTAGTCTAAGTTTTGATGCAATGTTATTAAAAACAGGGGTACGATTAGAACTAATTGACAATTTAGAGATAATTAAAATGATAAAAAATGGTATACGTGGTGGGATTTGTTTATGTTCTTCAAGACATTCTAAAGCTAACAATGAATACTTGTTGAATTACGATCCCACTATGGCAAATAATTATCTAGTGTATATTGACTGTAATAATCTATACGGTTATGCTATGTGTGCTTCCTTACCACAGTCTGATTTTAGATTACTTAATGAAAGATTCTGAAATAGCAGAAATAGACTTTTGTAATGTTCCGAGCGATGGGGAGATTGGTTACATTCTAGAGGTAGATTTAGAGTACCCTGAAAATTTACACGATTTACATAATGACATACCATTCTGTGCAGAAAAATTTATACCTATTGGTTCTACGAGCTCAAAGTTAATCCCTAACTTGTATGATAAATATTTCTATGTTATACACTTCGTACACCTGAAGACTTGTTTAAATCATGGTTTAAGATTAAAAAAAAATCACAGAGTAATTAAATTCAAGCAAAGTCCTTATTTAAAAAAATACATTGATTTAAACACTGAATTACGTAAAAAGGCTAAATCTACTTTTGAGCAAGATTTCATCAAATTACTGAATAACAGCATTTTCGGGAAAACTCTAGAAGATACTGAAAAAAGGGTTGATGTAAAATTAGTTAATAAATGGGATGACAGCAGAAACAAAACAAAAAATATCTTTCTGCTCAGCAACTGATTTCGAGACCAAATTTTCATAGCGTGTCTGTTTTTAGTGAAAATTTTGCAGCTATCCAAATGAAACCTGAGAGCATTACTTTAGACAAACCTATTTACATAGGGTTTACAGTATTGGAGATATCTAAAAGCCATATGTACAATTTTCACTACTCTGTTATGAAACCATTTTATGGTAGTAAGTTAGCGCTTTGTTATACCGATACAGACAGTTTTTTATACTCTATAGAGACTAGAGATTTTTATAAAGATCTAAAGCACCATTTTTTACATTATTTTGACACGAGTAATTACAGTGAAAACAATTTTTACGGCATACCCTTAGTCAATAAAAAAGTGCCTGGTTTATTTAAGGACGAATTAGGAGGAACCATAATACTTGAATTTGTAGGCTTGAGATCAAAATTGTACTGCATCAAAACAGAATTGGACGAAGTAAAAAAAGCAAAAGGAGTTCAGAAAAATGTTTTAAAGGATGTGCATTTTGAAGAATACAGTAATGTTTTAATGGGTAGTGATCCAATCCGAAAAAAAAATCATTTTTAAATCTCTCAAACATGAAATTTTCACTCAAGCGCAAAATAAAGTGGCTTTGTCAGCAAACGATGACAAACGAATTATATTGAGTGATAAGACCACTCTGTCGTGGGGACATTACGATAGCTATTTTTAAACTAGCCCATTTAGAGCAAAAGGTGTTTTATGATATACTTAAGCTTACTTAAAATAACAAAATGTAATGTAATGTGTCCATTGTTAAATCGTTTCTTCTCCTAGTAATATCTCTAATAAGCATGAATAATACTGATAATAGAAAAAGATGGAGCGATCCAAATGAACAAATAAAAAGATTAAAGTACTTGTTAGCTTATCGAAAATTTGTGAAAACATACCACGACAAAGAAATTATATCTTTAATAGGAGAATTGAAATGTGGAAGAATAAGAAACGTAAATAGAAAATGTGGAAAGAGGACATTGGAAATCGTGTTGGATTCTAAGTTCAATTAACACAATTTTACTTCCTAATTCATCATGGCCGAGAGCTACCTAACTGATTGTGTTGTTTCAATGCGAGTGTATACACACGACAACGGTGTTAATATAAAATCAGGACTTTGGGTTTTAAATGACTTCATGCCTCAACTTCATATTTTCAACGAGGAAGAAAGTTTATTTTTCTTTATCAATGAATGGAAAATAATAGTAATTCTTTTGACACTGTGAACTTTACAGACAAAAAGGCTGCATTACATACTTTGACTGTGTTAATATATAGTGATAAACGTTGTTCTTTAGAATTTGGTTTTATGGTAAGCGAAGCGATATTTCGTTTTATTGATTGTATTAACTTGAGAGTATCTCAACTTGAAAACGAATATATTGAAGCAATTAATTTTGTTAAAAAGGTAGAAAGCAACCTAAATTTTACCTCTTTGTCAGCTTTTCAGAATAATATAAATAACCGTTTAATTGTTTTTGCCAACCCCCTTTCCTTAATCGAGTTAGAAATTGTAGCTACAGCCAGTGTATATTTTATTAAGGTTTTATTATAATATGGCTATGTTTGATATTGTAATTAGAATTAAGCATTAGTTTTAGGTACATCAGAATTAAGTTTAATGTATCGTTTTTTTTAATAGCAATAAATTTAGTTAAGCGAAAAATTAAAGTCTTTTAAATTTAAATACCTACCTCTATTTGACTAGAAATATGAAATCACATAGTAACTACATGCAATGCATCTGCACACATTTGCCATGAACTAGTTGAAACATGTTCAAACAAATAGGTACCGGCATCTACTAACATAACAATGAGGTGTCATGTTCTCTAGTTTTAAATTACCAAGTAAGTAATACTAGCACAGCAACAATTAATACAAACGTTCAATGAAAAATTTAACAAGTTTTAACATGTTCAAATAAATATCAGGAACAATAGAGGTGTTATATTACAAGACACCGTTTCGTCTAAATGTGATGTTCATTTACGTTTAGTTCTTCAAGCAAAGCAGTGCATAGCTTTAGTCATGTCTGAAAAAGTTGACCTCACATCCTTCTTGTGCGTGCTTCGAAACGATAAGACTCCGCGTTTTGGAGTTAAGGTGGAGCTGTGCCAATTTGAAGACGGTGACGAGAAAATTTGTCGAACAATTTTGAAGAGCAACTACATCGTGCACGATGAAGATGATCCAGTTCTCAGACAGTTGATACAGCTGCTATATCATGTGTGCAAGGAGTTGGGAGAGCGATCAGAGTTTGGACTATAAGCTGGTAAGTTTATTTGCTTTTGAGTGTTCTGTTTTGCACCTCAGTGCGAGTTTATTAAAATCTTATTTTCTCTCTTTCAGAAACTGCAGTGCTACAGGAAAATATCTTTGTGGCAGCCTTTATAGTATTTAGTTAGTTCTAATATTTATAATTTTTTAAGTTATTAAAAATGTTATATGATTTGAAAATTTTGTAAAATTGATTATATTGTAAATAAATAGTACCTATTTGGAAAAAAAAATGTTATTGTTTCATTTTATCGAATGCTAATTAATAAAATAAAATATAAGTATTTTTAATGTAATGTAAAACTATTTAGAGTAGTGTCGCTAAATTAGTTATAATAAATAAAAGACAGTAGATTGTTTTGTAAGTAATTTAATTAGACTAAAATGTACAAACTAGTTTAAAAAATTAAATTGATTTATATTATTATCTTCATACCACTTTTTAATACATAACACATTTTTTAAAGAACATTCTTTTGAATGAATTAAACAATTAAATTTTGTAATGTTGTTACAGTACTTTTTATGAAGACTTGCAATATTAGGACACCCCTTACTACCTATATCGATTATGTTACAATTTTCGCATACATCTTTTATCCATTTTATTTTTTCTTCTCCTTTAACAAGAATATTTTTGCCTTGTAAGTGAGGTTTAATTACTCTTTCAAATTCTCTAAAGTCAATGTATCTTTCACTCCAATAAAGGCCACGGTTCTTTTCTGACCATAACACACGTTTCTTTTCTTCTTTTGTTAATTTGACATAAGGATATGGAGGTTTTATTAAAAATACTTGGGTATGTTCGTCATTTGCAATAGCACATTCTTTTATAATGAATTCATTTTTTAGGTTTTTAAAACCCTGTACATCCACAATGATTGCATTCATGATATCTTCTTAACTATACTGCTCAAAGGTCTGTATTCTATTAAACAATCATTAAAAATAAGACAATATGCAGAAGTTTGATCAGGAATTTCAGTATCACGCTCTATTTCAATGCGCACATTGACAACAGGTCCTGTTTTTAACCCCCGACGCAAAAAGAGGGGTGTTATAAGTTTGACCGCTATGTGTGTGTGTCTGTGTGTCTGTGTGTCTGTGTGTCTGTCTGTGGCACCGTAGCTCTCAAACGGGTGAACCGATTTGGATGCGGTTTTTTTTATTTACAAGCAGGGTTTTTGGCGATGGTTCTTAGATACGTTTTATCAAAATCGGTTCAGCCGTTTCAAGGTCATCAGCTCTTTTGTTAGCTGTGGTAGGGTTCTTAGACTCTTAATGTGTATTTACTTTACTTTCAAACATACATGTGACCTAAAACTTGAAATACTCATGTATGCTTAATAACTATGCAGGGTTATGGAACTCTTGGTCTGATGCTGCAGCCAGAACACTAGCACACTCTTAAAAAAATAATAGCAGATATGTCGTGTTTGGACTCGTTTTGTTCAGTATTTGATTCTGCATACAATGCAATGGTGGCAACACGGTGAGCTGATGCTGCGGCCAGGATATCCAGAACACTAGCACATCCTTGAAAAAATAATAGCAGATATGTCGTGTTTGGACTCGTTTTGATCAGTATTTGATTCTGCATACAATGCAATGGTGGCAACACCGTGAGCTCATGCTGCGGCCAGGATATCCAGCACACTAGTACACTCTTAATTATTTTGAAAATAAGTTAAAAATTTTGAAATAAAAATTAAATTAAAAATTTAAAAAACCCCCCCCGCAAAAAAGTAAAGCGGACATTTAAAAAGTAAAAAATAATACCTTTCGTTGAGCCATCAAATTCATTTTAGAAATACCTATATATATATTTTAATTATCGAAATCGATGGATGGCACGATAGGGTTTGCTCATTAAAATGGCGCTATAATGTCGCGTCGGGGTACCGCTTTAGTGAATCAGTGAATAGTCAATCAAATGAAGGGTCTGATTCACTAAAGCGGTACCCCGACGCGACATTATAGCGCCATTTTAATGAGCAAACCCTATCGTGCCATCCATCGATTTCGATAATTAAAATATATATATAGGTATTTCTAAAATGAATTTGATGGCTCAACGAAAGGTATTATTTTTTACTTTTTAAATGTCCGCTTTACTTTTTTTTATGTTATCGTTTTGCCTGGAGCAGTCAATTACAAAAAGAGGTGCTATTTCTTTAAATTCTTGTAAAGTTAGAAGCGGTTCTACTCTTTGACGACCATAGTACGACTGCTGAAATCTTGCATACTGTTCATATAATAATGCGATTTTGTCCCCTGCAAAACTAATGTTAAGGTTTTCGTACGGAAAATATGTAGAATTTAGATACACCTTTACATCTCGTAAGTAACAGTGATCAAATCGCGACATATCAGCACTTGCATTACTTTTCCGGTTAGTTTGCAATGCTAAGACTACAAACCGCGGCTTTTCAATTTGAGAAGATGTTTTAATAGACCAAGTATGCTTTGTTGTTTTAGGTAATAAAGGATACTCATATAAATCCCAATTTCTGAATGCTAGTTGAATTGGGCGGTTTTTATCCAACAAGCGCAGTAAATTGACTTTTTCCTTATCAGACACCTTGACATGTGGAACTCTCCATACAATTTTATTTACAACAATATCAGTCAATACTTCACCGGTGTCAAGTTTTAGAGCATTTAAGTTGGTGTTACTGCGTAAAAGAATAAATTCATGCTTACAGTTTATTATTACTTTCTTATAATCTTCAGCGAATCCTAGTATATTACTAAGCGGAATAGATGCTGAAAAGTTTCCATGGTTTTTTGTACCCTCTATATTCCACCCCCATGCTTTAGACATCCGAGACTCGCTATCGTTCATTGACAGAATGGATTTTAAAGTTGTAGTAATACCTGCATTTTTAATTTTATCAATTTCAATCCCATTCAATTCGTAACGAATATCTTGAAAAAGATACATTAGAGGATTGTTAGTAAAATTTACAGTGTCAACACTTTTCTGTGTATCTCTTTTATTAACTTTAGCAACGCCTTCTAAATAAAGGGTACTGGCTGATGGTAAAACATATAAATCCTGCTGATTGATTGCAATTCGAATTTCATCATTTCTGTTAAAACTAGTTACATAAGGTTTGTATGAATGAAACTCAATACTATCAATTGAGTTATCATAGCTAGGCGTGCTGGTAATATTTAATATGTTCATTTTAGTAGACCTAGTAATTGAAGAAATTTCTTGTTTTCTTTAGTTAATTTAGGCTTCGTTTTTGATGTTTTCTTTTGGATAGCACAAACCGAACTGGGGTTTTTGGGTTGTGGTGGTGAGTATTTATTATTATAAGGTTAGTCTTTGACACCGGTTAAGAAACACTACATTAGAATTGCTCCGCATTTTATTATTAATACTCTGGTAATCTTTGTCGATTTTGAACAAAATTACTTCTCCAAATTATGTATGTGTTACTGCAAGTGGAAACTACAATTTATTTCTGCAGAAAGTGCTAAATATCAAGACATTTTTCGAAAAAAATACTGATTCTAAACAACTGGTAAGCAACTCATTATGGCGGCTTGATAACTGCATGCACGCTTAATTCACCTGCCTGATAGCGACATACGTGCTACTATTGCGTGCGCGCTGTTGCCGGTGTATGACATTGCATTCCTCGAGTCGGATTAAACATCGCAGAGGCGACTGACTGAAGTACCTGCGCGCAGCGTCTCTCAGAGGACATTGAAGCTTCAGATTGCATAAACGATTAAAAAAAAATGTCTTCTGCTTTTGGAAAATGTGCTGGTTGTCTGAGCCTGATCACTAATAAAGAATTCCTTCAATGTGTCCTATGTCAAAAAAAATATGATATAGCATGCGCCAGAGTAAGCCCGCAACGCTTCCAAAGCTTTTATGCTTTAAACCAAGATCGTAAGCGTAATTGGAAATGTCCCGAATGCACCAGTAAGGCTCCCAAAACGGGTAATCTCAACACACCTGTACGCAGTGAACCCCGTGAGGATAAGGATAAGGGTGTGTTACCCTCTACGAAAGACGAAAACATCACTCAACGCAAGAAGGGCACAACGCAACCTCGCTCTGGTGAGAGTTCACCTCAAGGTTCTAACTCAGAAAGTGAAAAAGAAGGAGATGGAGATTTGGTGGCTGCCATCAGCAAGAAAGTATTGAAGGACATCAAGATGGAATTCCCTTCCATGATATCGTCAGTTCTCAAAACTGAGCTCGCAGGCATAGTAACTGAGTTGGTCGAGTTTAGAAGTTCACTCGATTTTTTTAACAGTATGTTTGAGGAGATGAAATGCCAAATGGATGAATTATCTAAAACTAATGACAGACTGAAGCAGGAGAATAATTCCCTTAAAACCTCTGTTACGGATTTGTCGGGGAGGCTTAATAATTTAGAACAATATCTGCGAGAAAACAACTTGGAGTTTAACGGTGTCCCTGAACATAAAAGCGAGAATCTACCACACCTGGTCCAACAGTGTGCCAATGTGGTGAACTACAATCTCAAAGACGGCGACCTAATCCATGCTACTCGAGTTGCAAAGCTGAATAAGGACAACAAATATCCCCGCTCTATTGTAGTCAAGTTTAAAAATGTTAAATGCAGAGATGAGTTCTATTCCGCGGTTTATCGCTACAATAAAGCGAATCCAAATGAAAAACTGAACTCTGCTCTTCTGGGCATCGGTGGTGAAAAGAGTCCTGTGTACGTGTCGGAGCATCTCTCGCCAATGAACAAGTCACTCCATGCTGAAACTCGAAAAAGAGCCAAACAACTTGGGTATAAGTTCGTATGGGTTCGTAACGGACGCATTTACGTAAGAAAATGTCCCGAGTCAACTTACATTTTGATTAAAAATAGCGCAAGTCTAGATCTCATACGTTAACATTATAAAAAATATGTTTCTGATTGCTCTGTAAAACTAATATTTGGTAATTTATCTATTTCACAAATGGCCTTCACAATATATTACCAGAATGTGAGAGGTATTCGGGGTAAAACCTTAGATATTTATAACTCCGTTTTGCTCAACAATTATGATGTGGTATGTCTAACAGAGACTTGGCTTAATGAACTTATTCTATCGTCTGAATATTTTGATAGCCGATATAGGGTATTTCGACGAGACCGGAACAGTGATTTTTTAAAATTATTTAAAAAACACCATGGAGGTGGTATACTTGTTGCGGTGTCACGACGCCTAGAGGTGACTGTTCGCGAGGATTGGCAATCTGATTATGTTGAAGACCTTTGGGTACAATTAGTTATAAACAAACAATTAAAAATAAATCTATGTGTAGTGTACTTATCCGAATACCTTCCGCTAGATATGTTTGTTGAATTTGCGAAAAATTGTGAGATTAAATTAGCAAGCGCAGAGAATACATGTGTTTTAGGTGATTTTAATTTAAGAGGAATACGTTGGTCAGGCATGGGTACTCCTATGAATTACTACTGCGATAAATCGAAAATCATATATGATTTATGTTATAGCACGATAACGCGGCAATTAAACCACATACCAAACCATAATAATGTGATACTAGATTTGGTTATCACTAATGATCCTGAATCATACACTCTGGCGCCATCAGTACCCTTAAGTCGACTTGACGAGCATCACCCACCTTTTGAACTGACATACTGTGGAGAAACAGCACCACTTGATAATAATACGATTATTGATAAACTTAGTTTTTATAAAACGGATTATGAAAGTTGTATAAGTGAGCTCAACGACATCGATTGGGGATCACATGTTAAATTACTGGACTGTGAGAGTTTTGTTCAATTTTTTTACAATACCTTATACACTATTATAGAAAAATATACTCCAAAACGTAAGATCAAAAACACCAACTACCCAGTCTGGTTTTCCAACGGTCTAAAAAGACTACTCCGTTCGAAATCTAAATATCATCACCGATACACACGTTATAGAAATCCTCGTGACTTCGACACTTTCTCTGCTCTTAGATCTCGAGCTAAGAGTTTAATGGAAAGCTGTTTCAGATCATACATTTCTAATATAGAGAAGGAAATAGTGATAAATATTAAATCATTTTGGCGTTACACTAAAAATAAGCGTGTAACTAATAATATTCCCAGTCGCATGAAGTTCAAAAATCGGCTCGCCACAGATGGAAACGGAGTTGTTAATTTATTCGCTGACTTCTTCTCAACAGTTTACGACAGCAGTCCTTGTGGAAGTTATGTCCCTGACTTTGCTTCTAATAACTTTGCCCTCGGTGTTTTGGCGGTTTCTCCTAGTGAGGTGCTTAAAAAGCTATCGTCGATTGATATCTCCAAAGGTTCAGGACCAGACGGTATCCCGCCCGTATTTGTTAAGCTCTGTGCTGGGGCTCTGTTAAAACCATTATCTATTATATATAATTGGTCACTGAGAGATGGTATCTTCCCAAGTTTATGGAAAATTTCTAAAATCACTCCAATATTAAAATCAGGCAAAAGAGATCAGGTAGAAAACTATAGGCCTATTTGTATATTAAGCTGGTTTGCGAAGGTTCTGGAAAGTTTAGTATATGATAGTATTTACAGTCATCTTAGGCCTATTCTTGACTCGGCACAACACGGATTCACGACCGGAAAATCCACTAACTCCAATCTTCTAATCTACACAGATTTTTTAACCACGGCTTTTAATAGGACGGAGCAGGTCGACGCCATTTACACTGACTTTTCTAAAGCGTTCGATCGTGTAAATCATTACATATTACTATCTAAATTGTATCACCTCGGTATACACGGAAATCTTTATCGGTGGTTCTCATCTTATCTTCTTAACAGATCACAGCTCGTCACTGTATCTGGTTTTGACTCTGTTCCGTTCCTTGCAACATCAGGGGTACCACAGGGATCTAATTTGGGTCCCTTACTATTTCTTGCTTTCATCAACGATCTCTTAAGTAGATTCAATAGTAAGTGTAAATTATTTAATGAAAATTACTTGCATCTCGATCTATTTAGTCATACTTATAATTATTTTAGAAATGCAGTAACACATATATTTTCTGATTCGTTACAATAAATCTATTTTCTTAACTATAAAAAAATAGATGTATATAATTGGTCTATTTTTAGGGATTAGTCACATAATATAGTTTACTACCAGCGCTGTGTATAGTTATAATCGGATTTCAGATTTATATAGCTACTTAAGTATAATTAGATATTAAGATTCTGATCTGTCATCTGTTACTGTACCTTTTTGAATAAAATAAAATAAAATAAAAATAATGAATCATTTCTTCTAAGTTGAATATACAATTGAACTTCTTCACCACGTAGATTAACCAAGTTATTGTTAGCGTCTAAAATCCTTATGTTTATGCAACTAATGTTGTTTTGGTTTACTGGATGGTAAATAATATTTTTTGGTATTTCAACAACTCTGTAACCAGGTGGCACGTTAGGAGCAAACTCGTGAATTATATGGCTTGGTTTTCCGTTAATAAATGATCCACTCACAATATCACATTCGATTCGTACGACTGTTGTGGACAAAATGTTAACCGGTAGCTGTGATGTGTGCAATATATTCGCTTTAAGAACTTTTTTCTCAAAACCTAATAAACTACCCAGAGCATTGGGTTTACTGAAATCAATATTTTTCGTACAAAAGATCGATAATTTCAAAGTATTATTATTACATATCATGTCAAAAGATGTATCCTTTGCATTGCTTTTTAAAAATTCCTCGATATCTTGAAGTTCATATGTTCCTTCGGGTATCTCTATCACTTCGTTATCACCATAATAAAACTTGTTATTATTGCTATCAATATTAGGAAATGAATTAAATGTACAGAAATGTAACAAAGCGCACTCATATCGACCTTGTAATTCCAAAGGAGGTGAGTAAATAGTTGATAATATTGGCTGGTTACCGGTTATTGACAATGTGAAAGACATTTTCTGCCGTGTTACGCGTATCTCAGTTATCTCGAGTTACATGAGTTACGCTTAACCATTGCAAATAGCATTTTTTTAACATTTTCTATATGGTAATATCAAAAACTTGGAAAAAAACGGTGGTTTTGCTAAGAAAATGAAATGGTCAAACTCATGTAACTCGAAAAATTTTAGCGCCAGTCGCACCAAACTCACGCAACTCAAGTTACATGAGATGTATGTGTTCGAGTTGTGGCCAAACAATTATTCTTTGCGCCAGCCTATCTCCGCTAACACGAGTTAACTGAGTTGTGCAGATCGACCAATCAAAGGAAAAATAAAACAAAGAAGCCAGAAACCCATCGTGGTCACACTAACGTCGCAAAGTGGGCACAACCAGTTAATTTTTTTAATCCATTGTTTATCAAATTAATCGATCCCTTTCAGGCACCGGGATGTACGCATAATTATATTTTTTCATATTATTATTTTTATCTAACTGGTTCTCAAACTTTCAAGATACCCGAGACCCCATTCATTTTAGGTTAGGATGAACTATTAGTTAATACACACACGCACACACTTAAAATTTCTTTTTTGGAAAACTGTAAGCCCAGCGGCAATTTCAGAACTTTAGATCTTAGATTCAGATTCAAAATATTAAGTGCACGTTTTGGAACTAACAGTAATATTAATCCACGAAACTATTGTTTAATTTAAGCAATACCAACTACTGTCAATTCCACCTCAAGAGCCTTGATATAACTCTTTCAAAGGCTGCAATACCCAAACATAAATCATTTCAGATTTTGTTCGATGGCAGTTTCTTGAGTGTCAACGTCCTTTGAGCCATATTTGAATTAAATTTGAGTATTTTTTACCAACTACTAATTAGTCGTTTTTAAAACCTCAAGTTAAAACTATCGAGAAACACGGTGAAGCTCTCGCAGTGTCACTCAACATCTCGAAGGCATTTGACAGGGTTTGGCACGCAAGTCTGGTAAGCAACTTCCTGCGTATGGTGTCCCTGCCAACTTTTGTAGTTGGATAGCTGACTACCTGAGCGAACGGTTGATCCGAGTGGTCATAGATGGCTGCTCATTTGACCAATAACCTCACGGTTATTGATGCCGGAGTTCCTCAGAGGTTCGAGAAAGGACTGCGGCTCTTTCCTGCAGTACATTAACGACATGCTTGTTCCTGGAGTTGTTGCGTACGCAGATGACAGGTACAGTCATGGAGAGATATCTGACTAGTGCAAGAGCCGGTGGGAATGTAATTCGAAATGAGAGGAACAATGGTAGAGCGAGTAAACTCAACCTTAGGTTTAGGTCTCGCCTTCCAATGAGGAGACATTAATCTGGTTAGTTTTAACGCCACCAAAACACAAGCGTGTCTATTATCCGTAAAACGGGAGTCCTTCTAACCTGACTCCAACTTTGCGGAGTACATCTGTACCGGTTACCGATGAGCGGATAACTCCTCGGCATGGAGTTATCCGCAACCTTAACTTCGCCACCTCCATCAAACTTCAGCCAAAAAGCTCAAAACTGCGGCCAAAAAGCTGAGCATCCTTAGTAAGGTCAAGCGATACTTCACGCCTGATCAGCGATACCCCTTATAAGGGACAGGTCCGATTATGCATGGAATATTGCAGCCACCTTTAGGATGATTCGGCTAAACATCAACTAGCCGCTCTGGATTCGTTGGACCACAGAGCCAGGAGGCCCATTGGTGACAGAAAGCTAGTAAAAAACTTACTCCGAAGCCTAGCTCATAGACACAAAGTAGCTTGCCTATGTGTTTTCTACAAGATTTACTTCGGTGAATTTGCTCATGAGCTGCACGAGCTCATTCCATACCTACCCCTTTCTTCTTTCGGAAGTTCAGACGCACCGTGGGGTACCATTTACCTTGTCGAGATTCCTCGAATCCGTACTGAGCGCTACTGTTGATCTTTTATATTGCGTACTGCTAAGGAATGGAATTCTCTGCCTGCATCTGTAAAACCTAAGACCTTTTTGTTTTTGAAATTCTATAACTCGTAATAATTTAAAATCGTCTTTTATCATCTTATTGAAATATTTTTTAGAATCTCATCTAATATTTTGTCGATTAAGGCCAGTGTTCACCAAATATTTAACCGACGATTAGCAGCTAACCAGAGATTTGACAATGTCATTTTCATACATTTTTTTTGACATTTTGTCTGATTAGCTTCTAACCGCTGTTTAACTGTTGGTTATATTTTTGGTGAACACGGGCCTTAATGTTTGCTTAACTTATAATAAACCAAAAAAATATATATATTTTTCATTTCTCTAACTATGCGCATATCCAATCCAACATAAATAATATGTCCATACCACATAAAAAATCAAAGTTTGAGAACCAGTTTTATTTTTTTAATGATCTTAATTAAAGAAATAATGAAGAAAAAGTGTTACTTATTTTCTGGTTTGGTGCCATTTATAACAATTACAATAAAATCCAATAGCTACAGGTAATGGTCATCTCCGGTAAGTATACCTGCATGAGATAGGTTTCGTTTTTCAAAATGTCTCGTGGTCATGCACAACTCGTGTAACTCTAGTTACAGGCAGACGCAAAACCACGATTGTATGGAACGGTGGTTATGCCCAACTCAGTTTTTGTGAATAATTTGAAAACTACAATATATCCGAAAAAAAAATTATGCTTGTTAAATACTTCTGTTATTTCTGGCCTCATATACATAGAAATATATCCATATTCATGTAAATTGTAACTTTAAAATAGCAAGATATGTTTAAAACTTTGAACTCGATTTTCTCAAATCGACCTATAAAAAGATACATGAGTTGTGCGTCACACGGCAGTTTTGTAAGTGACTAAATTTAAAAACAGTTCCAGTTATTTATAAGATTTCTTTATTTTTCCAAAAATCTCTTAAGAACTTCAGACAAAGATGACCACAGTTAACTGTATTAAACGTTTGATGTTTCGTATAGTTATAAAATATGCTGAAACATTTAAGATAGTCTAAAAATTCTAACGGAGGCTTCAAATCACCAAAACTATCAAAGTATTCGCAATAATCATTATTTTTTACATAGGCTAACCAATGGGTTCCTTCGCTAGTACACTTATCCAGATTAATAATGCCACATTCATTTTTCTTTGGCTTTTTTGGTAATTTGTCTCTCATGAAAACACCTCTAAAAATGGTATATCTCTAGCATTCTCTTTAATATCATAATTTGTAAGAGCTCTTCTTGGTAGCCTTTTTTTCAGTTTTTTGATTTTGTTATGTATAATCCTGCACCTTTTTTATAAGGTTTGACATATAAACCTTTTCCTATCAACATTGATTCCATGGCTCTATTATGTCGCTCAGTTTCATGCAAATTTTGTTGAGCTGTTTTGTAATCGTTTACAGTCTTTGCGATACCAGCAGCACCTCCAGCTAATGCTCCTAAAGCAGATAATCCAGCGAAAATTGGGATCAAAGGAAGGATTCCTCCGGTTTTGGGTAAAGGAATAACACGTGGCAAATTGACTTTATTTTTAGAAAGTAGTTTCTTTGCAGCGCTGTACGCATATTTAATTGCAGATTTATTATTATTTGGTTTTCGTTTTTTCAAATCAGATCGAATTTTCGAAATAACGGTTTTAAAAGTTTTGGATCCAGCACCCGATTTCACTTTAGCTTTCATAACTTTACCTACTAACCAGGAGGCAAGCTTTTCACCTTATCCTGCATCTTTTGATTTAAGTCTTTGGTTGGCCATGTTCAATAATTCTAAGTCAGCTTTATGTCGATTTTCGAGGTCTGAATATCTAGAATAGGCAATATCGTGGTGTTTACAAGCTTCGTCTAATCCATTCACACCTTTGTCTCCTCTTAGTAATACTTTTTTTAATTTTGTTCCTGGCCCGCAATAATTATATCCCGGTAAATGCAACTCCAGAGGTAAATTATTAATTATGCTATTAATGAGTCCTTCTCCTTTCATTACTAAAAAAATTATGAAAACTTTCTTTAAAGTACTTCCTTTATATCGATCCAACTATTTTCAGTAGCTGGAAGACCTAACCACTTGACAAAAATTTTATTTTTATTTTTTCTTATCACTTTTTCTATTAAATAAATATTTGGATACGACGTCTTTTGCAGTTCTTCTTCATAAAAGGACCCTAATATAGGTTGCTCCTTAAGGTCTACAATGTTATACGTTACAGGGGAGGTATTGTTAGCACTTCGTACTTTGAATAATTCCGTGGACCAATTAGGAGTATAACCTTTGTCAAAACAACTTTTATGTTTGCTAATTCTTACATAATCACCAGAATAAAATTTAACTTTTTTAACAACTTTTTTGTTACTTTGCGTACGTATTAGATTTTGCATAACCAAGTGTTCGCGCGATTTTGTTACATCTGTAGGTTTGAATCGTGTAATGCGATGTTTGCTATTATTGTAAGTCTTCACAACTACATTGAGAGGTTCTCCCACCCATTTGTAACTACCATGCAAGTTAAAATACTTAAAAAGCCAGGATTTTATTGTTCTGATAACTCTTTCAACAATAGAAGCTTTCTTTATAGAATATGTAGAGTAGTGGTTGATGTTATATAACTCCATAATTTTTTTAAAACTTTCGTTATAAAATTCTGTTCCCATATCAGTTTGTAAATTATGAGGGCATCGCTTAGATGTAGAAATAACATGTTCAAATGCTGACACTACTTCTGCTTTTGTTTTCGTTTTGATTGGTACAGTCCACACAAATTTTGAAAAACAGTCGATGATTACTAAGATGAATTTAAATCCTTTAATAAACTGTTTTATATTTCGGAAATCAACTAAATCTGCTTGCCATAAATCATCGATTCCTTTAAGTATAACATGCCTTCTGTCAAAATTCTTCCTTGCTGCTCTATGAATTTCATTAACGATTCTTTGTTTTTCCATGTTTTAATTTCAGCATTTCATCAATGTCCTTTTTTGCATAATATTCGTTCACTAACTGACTCTTGAAGTCAAGTATTACACGCTTTATAGCAGATTCAATTAATTCTTCAACTCTTTTTTCACAACAAAGCTTATTATAAACTGTATCAACATATTCTTTGTTTACGGCATCATCAGGTGAAGAAGGGTATTTTACACCTTTCAATCGTTTCATCTGTAAATCGAAATCTCCTTCTTCAGTTGTCAAAATTTTTGTATTAGAAAGATTAAAGATATCTGATAATCGTAACTTTTTATACACATTATGACCGAATTTATCCACATTCATTTTAAACGACTACTATATTCAAGAATTCAATTTAAAATGTGAAACCAACACACTTTTTATGTTATTATACCACTCTCTTTTAACTCTTCTAATATAGATATAATTTCATTTTCAACTCCGGTATTACCAGCATCATGAGAGGCAATTAAAAGTTTTAGTCTTTCTACCAATTCATTAGGATCATCCCAGTATACATAATCTGTATTCTTTTTCCATCTTTTTAGCAACGATAATCCTTTGCCTTTAGTACTGCTGTCTGTGCTAACAGAATTATTGCGTTGTTGTTTATACAACGGTTTTATGATAAAATTGTATTTAGAACCTTTATTAGCATTTATAGGTTTTGTAGCATCATATCCTCGTCTGTGCGCATTCGTGTCTAATAAAATCATTTTGTAATATGCTTTGTCCTCTTGTGTGACTAACGATAAATCAGGGTTCCTTTTCATGAGCAATTCTATTAAACCAGGAGTTGTTTTATATTTACGGCCTGCTATTATTACAAAACTATCGTTTTCAGCAATATAAACATTCGTTGAACCCATCTTGAGTTTTCCTCGATCATTCCTGATACCATAAGGAACATTTTGATAACATTCAGAAGACAAAGACCAGTTAGAAACATTTTGATAATCATTTGTATTAATAACCGATTTAAATGAGTCATTACTAGTGTCAGGATTTTCAGTATTTTTAAAGTGGTTAGAAGCAGTCTCGTCACTTTCTTCTTCCTCCTCTTCTTCAACATCCCCTTCTTCTTCCACACTTTCACTATTGCTATGACTTATTTCAGAATATTCACCATTTTTAGGAGCATAGTTGTTTACAGGGGGGGGTTTTCTTGTTATTTTCTTGTTTCGTTGAACAATTTTATTTAAAGGTTCAGAGATTGGCTTAAAAATGGTTTTAAAGGCTCTTTCATTATCCATTTCAATATTTCTTTCTTCTTGATAGCCTCAGCTGCTTCAACAATTTTTCTTTTCAAATTGGTTTCCATGATACAAGTGCGTCAGTTTTCAATGTCCACTTTAAAACAATGACATAAATTAAATTACATCGTGTTTATATAGTATACTAGTTGCATGGATCTAATACATCAGGATAGAAATCTTCGAGCTCAAACGCGGGCCGAAGAAGAGATAGAGCAACGAGGCAGAACGTCTCGTTCTAGTAGGGTGACAATGCGATTACTCGTATTATAATTTTTTTTTGGGAGTGCAAAGTATACGTAACAGACAAATACAGGCTTCCATTTAAGGATAGAAGTTTTCCTGTAATTTTATTTTTATATAACAAACCATCAGCAACATTTACGTTACTACATTTTTGTTATGAAACACCAAATTGTATGATAATATACAAGGAGGACACAGAGTAGTGGACATCGGGAATGTTTTTTTTAAATTATAAGATGGGTTAACTCTTGACCTCAATCTTGACCAAGGTCATAGATGAGGTCGACGATGGAGCGAGTTAACCCAGAAAACGCCTATAAGGCGCCGGTACTCCCACGCACAGACGGAACACAGCAAGCTGTTTGGCGTCGGACTTCGGTAGGAGGATAGTCGCGAACCAGGCGGCCTTTTACAGAGCCTACCACACCGCATGAGACCATAGGACAACACCTCAGATTCATTAAAAAATGAGGTGTTGTTGCCTGAGATGGATTAATAGGAGGCAGGTCTCATTTGTGTTTCCTATGTCGCCTCTTACGACACCCACGGAAAGAAATGGGGTGGTGTTATTCTAAGCCGATCACCACACGGCACAAAGTTGTGTAGTTAGGTTAAGAAAAAATAAAACAAAAACTCACCTTTCGTCTCATCTTATAATCAAATCATTAAAACATGCTTTTGACTTAATTTCAAAACTTTTCCCATGAAAACATTTTCCCCAAGCAATCAATGTTGGATTTTTGTAAAATTGGAGTTTTATGCTTAGAATTTGTTTTTTCCTATTCTGTCTAACGGACCTTAGTTCCATAGGAGCCCGTTTAGTTCCATGGGTATATATAAGTTAATTTTGATCTAATGTTATTTTTTATTAGAAACTATTAAATAATAAATTCCCCCTTTCACAGAATAGAATAGAATAGAATAGAAAAAAATCTTTATTTTATAGGATAATCAGGATGCCACTTAAAACAAGTCAAGATTACATGAAATACATACAAACAAACATTAAAGGATTTAAATACATACCATACATACGCAATCGTTCTATTGACCCTACTGACTCTACGCCTATTCGCAAAGGTGCAGTCTTCCCCAGAGAAGAACAGGCAAGAAACTCTGAGGGTGTTCTTTTTAATCGCATTACAAATGTTCCTATTTTCTAATTTTAACTAATTCTGAAATAACTCTAAAGCTGAGCAGTCATTCCCATGGCTCCATGTCAGTTATGTCATCAGAAATTTTGTAATAGCCTTTTTTGTAAAGTTTTTGTTTAATTCCTGACTTAAATTTATCCAATGGTAAATTTTGAATACCTTCGTTCGTGACCTTGTGGAGACGACTGTCTAGTACTTCCAGTTTATGCTTGGTCCTAGTATTTATATTGTGCCTATCGCTATTTTTCTTAAACAAATGTTCATTTTTCTTCACATATAAAAGATTGTCACATATAATACATATATTGGGATGCAGAAGTCAGAATATTTATTTCTTTGAATATTTGTCTAAGAGACATTCTAGGTCTCATTTGATAAATCGCGCGAATAGCCCTTTTCTGCAGAACAAAGATCTTATTGATATCCGCAGCATTACTCCACAGTAAAATGCTATATGACATTAGGCTGTGGAAGTGAATATACGGTTCTCGCGGTTTCAACGTCCGATAATTGACAGATTTGTTTAACTGCGTAGGCTGCTGAACTGAGTCTGCTCGCTAACTTATCAATATGAGGACCCCATTGAAGCTTTGCATCAAGAGTTATTCCTAAGAATACAGTAGATTCCACAACGTCCAGTTTTACATTCTTAACCTGTACATTGGTATTAACCTGTTTAACATTGGGCAAGGTAAACTTAACACATCGTGCCCCTCGGTGGAGACATTGTATGGGCTGATGAGAGTCAGAGAGATATTTATTATACATGAGTGCAAAGTTGCTTTTAACCGCGTGCTCAAATTTGATGACCGACCAAGCGAAGGATTCTAAAATTGGATCACAAGCGCAGCGAGTGCTACAACAATTAGAATTCTGAGCGTTAGCGAGAGAATCAAAAGAGCACAAGGTCAAAAATCGTGGCACTCGAGTCTAACACGTAACTTTTAATGAGGTAGTGGAAAATGAGGTAAGCTTCCAAAAAAATCCCATAGATGGTGCTGTTTAAGAACGCTACACATTTCGTAGTTTTCTTCAAAAATAGAGTATTTTATAAAATATCAACTGAAGTTTAAATTAAAGATCTCCCTGATACTATCATTTGGACATGATTGGAATTCTTCTTCTTCTTTTCGTGTAGATATAGTCAAGTGTGTGGCGAACTTGGCTAACCTTGGTGTCAGAGTTTTCAAACCGCACAATGGCCTCTGATGATTGGAATTTAAAACACTTTGCAATGTTGTATTAAAACCGATCTTGGATTTTGTTTCGCTCAAAAATCAAAACTAGAAATTGTGACTAGTACTTCTTACCATAGGTCATTCAAATGTCACAAGGTTGAGTTACGATGAAGTTATGTAATAAATATTTTCTTTATCAAGAAAATAGGTAAAGATGAGCCACTGATTATCTGCCTACCCCCTTAGGAATTACTGACGTGAGCATATATGTATACAGGTTAAAAAAGAACCTCCTAGCTTTAAATGAAAATCCTGAACCAGTACCTATCACTTACTGAACACTTTTTATTTTTTTAAATTTAATTTTGACATGGTGTCGTTCGGCGCTGAGTTTATTATAGTGTTGGGCTCAGGTATACTTTAAAAATATATTTTACCATATTAGGGATTTAAAAATATACCCGACGTCAACGCGTTTCCGGGGTATATTTTCAAACTGGAAATTCCGTGACTCCGTGTTGTGTTATTGCAAAATATATCAAAATATACTTCTAAATTCCTTTATCCCTACTGAAAATTATAAATGTAGGTAGATAAAAGTTGTTTATGAAAAAGCTTAAATTTTCAGTTTAATGGGCCTTTAAGTTTAATGAGACTTTAGTTTAATGGGACTTTAAGTTTAATGGGACGTTAAGTTTAATGTGACTAGTTTAATGGGATTAGTTTAATGAGACTTTAAGTATAATGGGATTTTAGTTTAATAATGGGACTTTAGTTTAATGGAACTATAGTTTAATGAGACTTTAAGTTTAAAAGACTAAGTTTAATAAAACTTAAAGTTTAATGACTCTATTTAACTTTTTACGTACCTACCTAATGAAAATTCGTTACTCGTTGTCAAAAGTAAGCGGGCGTCTAAATGAGTGAGTGCGTTGCCGTGTTGCGTTCGGGTATGTTTTCAAATACCTACGCGCGCGTTTAGTAATTTGAAAATATACCCGATGTCAACGCGCGCCAGTGACGTCACAGTGTTGGGTAAAGGTACATTTTAAAAAAATCTTGCCTTTTTTCGATTCGTTGTGGCTAGGTATATTTTCCAAATATGCGGTTATTCATTAGGTTGTAACATCCTAAACAAGTCAGCAAAAAATCAGAACTACCAGATTTAATGCAAGGTCGCTAGGCTTTCAAACTAAAAGGTAGGTACAACCTTGTACCTGGCCTAATTATTTTTTTTACATTGTTAAATTACTGTCTTAAATTTCTCTAAAGGTAAACTTTGAATACCATGACACAACTTTGAAATTTCACTCTCAACGCGCCCAAAGAAGTTTCATTTCAAATACTCCAAGTTTGAAAAGGATGATGATGCTAACT
Organism: Aproaerema taeniolella; assembly: GCA_949987775.1. Lineage (NCBI taxonomy): Eukaryota > Metazoa > Arthropoda > Insecta > Lepidoptera > Gelechiidae > Aproaerema > Aproaerema taeniolella. The sequence continues at coordinate 27,911 of OX465242.1, read as the reverse complement.
GTACTTGGACGGGGGCGGTTTGGAATGAGGGCGGAATAAAGTAACCCTTTAGGTTAAGTTAGGTTAGGTTTTTTTTTTTTTTTTTAATTTTGGCTTTTTAAACCCCCCGATATTTTATTTCGGGGTCCTTGTTATTAACCATTTATATTTACGTGACAACAATCATTTTTTAAATTTCATAAATTCATTTCAAATAATATGTTTGTGCATTGATTTTTTATTATTATTGTTTTCCTTTAGTCTTAATTAAATTAAAATAATATTTTTCAAATATAGTCGTTTAGTTATAAAATGTAAGAAATAAATAAAAATTAACTAATAACATTATCCATACTATATATTCCTTTTTTTTTCTTATTCCCTTATTACTATATTTTTATTTTATAAGTATATAGGTATAATAACCAGTCAATATTTATTTAATTGTCAAAATAATCAAATAAGTATAAAGATTCAGTCCATTTAAAATAATTAATAATAAAAAATTTAATGTCACCGTCAATTGTGCTTATTTAAATAATGTTTAAAAATTTTAAAAATTCATCCCTATAAAAATCATAAATAATAAAATCATAAATAAAAATCATAAATTTTTGGCACCATATATTAATATGTACTTAATTTATTCATTTTAATTTACTATCCCACCCTGCTAGGGCGGCCGAGCGTTTGCCTTATTGGTGTGCGCCACTGCCTTCATTACGCTGACGCAGAAATCGGCGAATTTCGGTCCTGACTTCTTGCCCGCTAAGAGGGAGCTCCAGGTCGAGGTCGAGATATTGGCGTCGACCTCGAATTCGAGCTTCAACCTCTGCGTCCCGTAAGCTGGGCATTCGTTCAGGACGTGCTCGATCGTCTGCGCCGCGCCTGGGGAGCATATGCACCTGGGATCGTCGCAGCATCTGAAACGGTGAAGGTACGAGGCGTTCCCGCCATGGCCCGTCCACGCTTGGGTTTTCCAGTAGGATACGCCAACATTCCCTATCACTCGGAACGCCAGGCGTATGTCCGGGAAGAACAGCTTGGTAATGCGGCCCTTCCCGGACTGGGAATACTCCTCTTGCCAGGCGTCCAAGGTTCGTTGGCGTATCACCCGTTTGGCGTACGAGAGAGGGAATCTGTCGTAATCCGCAGCCGTTTTCTTACGGAGGGCAGCGTCTTTGGCGAGTTCGTCCGCGCGCTCATTTCCGGCCGTGCCGACGTGAGCGCGCACCCACCACAAGTTCACGACGCTGCCTTTCTCGGCTGCCCGCGACAGACTCGACCTGATTTCGTTGACCAAAGGGTTCGTGGACCGCGGGTTCGCTATCGCATCCAGAGAGGAGCGCGAGTCGCTCAAGATGTCGCACTCCCTGTAGCGAGGATCCTCCACCGTAAGCCTAACCGCTTGGCGAAGTGCGAGCAGCTCCGACTGGTACACTGTGCAAAACGGTTCCAGTCGAAATTTCTTGCTCAGCACTTCACGACCGTCTTGCCAGCAAGTGAATGCGCATCCTACCTTTCCCTCGATCTTGCTCCCGTCGGTGTATATACTGACAGGAGCAGTCGGTTTCGACTCCGGCATTGCGTCTTCGAGGCGGTCCAATACGGTGTAGCGTACTTCCGGCCGGAGGGCTGGATGGGGAAGTCGGAAGAATGGAGTTCGAAACTCCAGTCTTCTATCCAGCGCCTCGGGCAGGGGTTTTCCTCGCTTCACCGTATATAACTCGGCCGCCTCACGCGCCCTCATGTCGATAGGTAGGAGCCGCGCGATCGTCACTGCTGACTCAAACGAGACGGTGCGATAGGCTTTGGCGATTTTTATAGCAAACAAACGCTGCGCCGACCTCAGGCGTCTTACTATGTAGGTCTTGGACGTGCTCTGTGCCCATGAACTGGCCGCGTACAAAAGGATCGGCTCTATTGCCCCTATGTACAAGTGTCTGACAATGTCCGGGCTAAGGCCCCACGAAGCTTTTGCAGCTCGTGCCAGACCCTTGTACACAGTAGCCGCTTTTGCGCAGGCCATCTCGATGTGGTCCCGGAACGTCAGATTCTTATCGATGGTCAAACAGAGTACTTTGACGCTGTCCACTGGTACCAGCGGGACGTTTGCCATTGTTATGTGGGGCATGGGAGGGTTCATCTTGCGCGTCACCATCATCAAGGCGGTCTTGTGCGCAGAGAACCGGAGTTTATGCTCCATGCCCCAGGTGGCAACCGTATCCAGTACCGGATTGACCATTGACTCGAGCTCTTCGGCGGAGTCGGCGGAGGCCATTAGTACCACGTCATCGGCGAATGCCTGGACGTGGACTGCACTGCCATCCAGCAGCTCGAGGAGCGAGTCGAGAATGACGTTCCACATCAAAGGGCCGCTGATGCTTCCCTGTACGCAGCCTCTGGTCGTGATTTTGGTGACCATGGCACCGGCGTAGTCCAGGTGTATGGATCTATCACTGAGATAGTTATCAACTAGCCGGTAGATATCTGCAGGGCAGTTTTTGGCCAGCAGCTGGGCCTTTATATAAGGCCACCATGCGTGATCGAAGGCGCCCTCTATGTCCAGTGACACTACTGCTACGAGCCTACGCCTATCGTGCGCCTCGTAGCGTATAAGGTGCACTAGGTCGTAGAGGGCGTCCTCGGTTCCGCGCTGCGGCATGAAGCCGTACTGCCTTGTGCTAAGGTGTCCCCGCGCTTCTAGGTGCCAAAGGAGTTTGTTGTTTAACAGTTTTTCGAGGATCTTCCCCATCACCGGAAGTAAGCCTATCGGCCGATAGGCTTTCGGGTTTGTGTAGTCCTCCTTACCAGGTTTTGGTATTACACAAACCCGTGCCGACTTCCATCTTCTGGGGAAGAGTCCTGTCTCCAGGCACCTATTGAACACTGCGAGGAACACGTGGCAGTCGGTCATTATCGCTGCTCTGCAGATATCTGCCGAGAGCCCATCGGCTCCCGGCGCCTTTTTGGGGTTCATGGTCGAGAGCACGTCCAAGAGCTCCAACTCCGTAAACGGTGGACCTGACGGGGTTAGGCAGTCAGCAGGTGGCGGCGTTTGGATGACTCGGCGCAGCTCAGCCTGATCCGGAATATCCTCCTCAGGCGAGTCGTCCGGGAAGAGAGTGTCTGCTATCAGACGAGCGGATTCGGCCGGAGGCAGGGTTCGACCCAGGGCATCTTTCAGCCCTACGCCTGTCACTCCTGGCCCCGCGCTTCGTCTGATAATCTTCCAAGCTCAATCCCAAACATCGGCCCGAGTCATCTCAGAGCAATACTGCTTCCAACTAGTGGTACGAGCCTGGTCTATGGCGCTCTTGTACTCCTCGAGCGCCTCCAGGTAGTTTTGGACCACTAGTTGCTTGCGGGCTGGGTTGGCTCCTTTGATTCGCCGCCTTCTTCTGACCACCTCTGCTTTCTTCTCCGTCAATTCTTGGGTCCACCACGGGTTGGTTTTCTTTTTGCGTGGCTTAACCCGGGGAGAACCTTTCTGCAGACGTCCTCCACGCCCCCCATGAGTGACTCCACGTAGTGCTCCAGTTGCGCGGATTGCAGCGCTGCTAACTGCTCTGCTGGAAGCACCACGTTTGCCAGTCTCTCACGCAGGGCGGTTCGGAAGCGTGCCCAGTCTGCTTTCCTCGTGTCGTATTTCCGAGTGGCAGATAAGGGTCGAGGACTCCCGGAGGCTGGGGTCTCCAGTTGGAAGGTGATAGGGTTGTGATCGGACAACTGAACTATTGTTCGATCCACCCTCCAGCCGGAGACCTTGGTCATTAGAGCCTCCGATACTGCTGTCACATCGACCCTGCTGGTGTAACATCTGCCACCTCGATATACTTCAAAGGTTAGGTTAGGTTAGGTTAGGTTAGGTTAGGTTAGGTTAGGTTAGGTTGGGGGACACCCCACAGTGCTGGCTTCCTCGTAGCGTTCCCTGGGCAACGCCGTGTCTGACCACCGTAACGGAGTGGCAGACCGGCGGCTAACGAGCACTGTGCGTCGTAGATCTTTTGCGGACACCTACGACACTTGCGGTTTGCGAATATGGCAAAACGTTTAACGCGGGACGCCTCCGGGCGTTTCGTAAAAGGCCCTTCTCAGGGCCAACCAAAAGGCCCTTCTCAGGGCCACCCAAAAGGCCCTTCTCAGGGCCATTCCGACGATGTGCCGGAGGCTAGTCGCCCACCATCTGCGGCTAGCTTATTCAGCAGGGCGGACGAGTTGCTGGACTCTGATAATGAGTCGTTTCTGTCAGTCGACCAATCGGCGGCTGATAGCGAGTGCCAAGCTCAAAAGCGGTCGTATTACTTGCGGCAAGAGTCCAAGGACTCTGAGGGCTCTGCCAAGGGTAATTCGAAAAAGAAGGCGAAGGTCAAAGAGACTTCAAAAACCACAGTGGTCGACACCCACGACGTGGGCTTAGTGGATGCCCAACGCCAGCTTAACCTGGCCAAACGGGCTCAGCTCCAGGCAGACCTGGAGGAGAAGATCGCTGCCAGCGAGCAAAAAGTGCGTGCATCCCGGGCCAGGGCCGGCTATGGTGCCACCAGCGTCCACTACCCGGACTACTCAATGGCAGAGCTGCAGCGGATGGCTCGGGAGGACATGGAGGAGATAGTGGAGGTCGCCTTTAAGTCCTCCAATTTGAAGGGCACCTTTCAGAAGGCCCTCAAATGCAGGGCCGCAAGTATGCTCGGCGTTGTCCGGGAGCTAGTGCATCGCACGGCGACCGAAGAGACCCGGCAACTGCAGGCGAAAGTAGACCGCCTGCAGGCGGAAGTCAGCCAGCTACACAAGAAGCTGGCTGAAGTCACGGCTCGGCCAGCAGAGGCCTCCCAGAGACCGGTGACTGAGGGCCCCTCCAACCTTGAGGACATCATCCGCAAGGTCGTCATGGAGGAGAGGGCCTTCACTAGAGCCTGCCTAGCAGGCATTGAGGACCGGCTGTTGCCAGAGAAGCGTCTCCGCCCGCCTCTTGCAGCAGACATGTCGCCGCCTGCGGTACCGGGTCCAAACGGCCGGCCCCAGGTTCCCAAGCCCTCCAAGGGCAAGGGAAAGGGGAAGAAAACGGCAGCGGCCCAACCGGCTCCTGGCAGGAGTACGGAAGGGGAGGCTGAGCTGGCTGGCTCTCAAGAAGCCTCTCAGGTCATCCAGTCGGAAGATCCCCTTTTGCCTTCCACCACCCCGTCCAATCAGCCGTGGACAGAGGTGGTAAGGAGGGGAAAGGGCAAGGGAGGAAAGAAGGCCCGAGCCACCATCCCCACCGCCGCCCCTTCTGGCTCGTCTCAAGAGACCAGCCAAGGCGGACCTCTTCGCAACAAAGTTGCAAGAAGTCATCGCGGATGCAGCCAAGGTCGTCAGACCTGTTAAGTCCACCGCCTTGGAGGTGACCGGTCTGGACGACACGGTGACCAAGGAAGAGGTGGTGGCGGCAGTCGCGGCAGCAGGAGGCTGTGACACCGCAGCGGTACAAGGCCGGGCAATTAGACCCGGCCGAGGCGGCATGGGCACCATCCGTCTTGAGTGCCCAGTTGCCGCAGCAAAGGCCGTCCTGGCCAAGAGACGGCTCCAGGTGGGCTTCAGCTCGGCTGTGGTCCGGGCACTTGAAGACAAGCCTTTCCGCTGCTTTAAGTGCTTCGGTATCGGCCACACCCGGGCTCTATGTCCGTCCACTGCGGACAGGGTGGACACCTGCTATCGCTGCGGGCAGGAAGGCCACAAGGCTGCCTCCTGCAAGGCCGCGATGCCGCACTGTGCTGTGTGTGCCGACAGTGGGCGGAAAGCGGACCACGTAATGGGAGGTAGCAACTGCAAGCCTCCCCCAAAGAAGGGCAAGGCGCAGGCGCCAAACCGGCCTGCCGCCACCGTGAGCGTCGCCGCTGAAGCTGCAGTGGCGTCCACTGACGAGGGGGATGCGATGTCTGAATAATGGTTGACAGACATCACATCCTCCAGGCTAACATCAACCACTGTAAAGCGGCCCAGAGCTTGATGCTCCAGGTCATGGCGGAGTGGTTGGTGGACGTGGCGGTAGTCGCCGAGCCGTACCGGATCCCTGACCACTGGTTGGGCTCTACGAGTGGTTCGGTGGCGATATTGACGCGGTCTTCCTCAGACTCCCCTCCTCTCTCGCTTGTAGAGAGAGGACCGGGATACGTGGCCGCCGCGTGGGGAGACATAGTCCTGATAGGGGGCTATTTCTCTCCAAACGGCCGTCGCTTCAGCCATTCGGACTTCGAGAATTATCTCGGAGTCCTTGCCGCGGTGGTGGATAGGGCTCGCAGGGTGGCAGTTCATGTCGCCGTCCTGGGCGACTTAAACGCCAAGTCGGTGGCATGGGGCATGCCGGCCACCGACCCGCGTGGGCGCGCAGTTGAGCTGTGGGCCGCCTCCTGCGGGCTGTCCCTCCTAAACAGAGGGAGAGTTCACACATGCGTGCGGAGGTGGGGGGGGTCAATAGTGGACGTCACTTTTGCCACCCCCGAATTAGCTGCACGCGTGGAGAACTGGCGGGTGGACATGATGGAGTCCATCTCGGACCACCGATATTAGCGGATCGAGATCTCCACCCAGAGTCCACGGGGTGTAGCCCGCTCGGGCCAGTCCCCGTTCCCACGGTGGGCTCTCGCCCACCTCGACCGCGAGGTGGCCAGTGAGGCGGCGTTTGTCCAGGATTGGCTGTCACCCCCAGTCGCCGACCTGGATGTGGACGCCGCAGCGGCCCAACTGCGAGGGTCCCTGACTGAGGTGTGCAACTCCAGCATGCCTCGGTCTCGCCGTCCGCCTCCCCGACGCGCCGTCTATTGGTGGTCGGAGGAGCTGGCGCAGCTCCGGGCCGCCTGTGTTGTGGCCAGGCGGGCCTACACGAGGAGAAGGCGGCGGCGCCCACGGGATCCGTCCAATGAGGACCGCCTCTACGATATATACGTAGAGGCAAAAAGGGTTCTTAAGGCGGCAATTGGCGCCGCCCGGGACTCGGCGCGGGCTGAGATGTTGGAGAGTCTCGACAACGATCCATATGGGAGACCATACAAGGCGGCGCGCAACAAGCTGCGCCCCTTTGGTCCCCCAGTTGCCGAGACCCTCGATCCTTCACTGCTGGATGGGGTGGTCCGGTCCCTGTTTCCACCTAGGGACACTTTTATCCCACCAGCAATGGATCCCCCACATGGAGCGGATGCTGTGGAGGAGGAGGAGGAGGTCCCTCCAGTCACGGAGACCGAATTTAACGCGGTGGCTCTTCGTCTCCGCGCCAAGAGGACGGCTCCTGGGCCTGACGGCGTCCCCGCGAGGGTGGTGGCCATTGCCGCCACCCAAATGAAGGAAAGGTTTCGGGAACTCTTCAGTGCGTGCATCGCGTCAAGAAGGTTCCCGAAACCATGGAAGGAGGGGCAATTGTGCCTCCTTCGAAAGGAGGGGCGCCCGGCGGACTCCCCCTCGGCTTACCGGCCTATCGTTCTGCTCGATGAGGTCGGTAAGATGTTCGAGGGCATCATAGCCGGTCGTTTAAACCGCCATCTGCGGGGAGTCGGACCGGATCTGTCGGACGCTCAGTTCGGCTTTCGGGCTGAGCGCTCTACTGTGGATGCCCTGGCCCAGCTGAAAGGCCAAGTGAAGGAGGCCCTGGAAGCGAGGGACGGATTGTTGGCTGTGTCATTCGATATAGCCAACGCCTTCAACTCTGTCCCCCACTCCACCATCCTAGAAGCACTCCGGTTCCACGGAGTGCCTCAATACCTGCGGGGCCTCCTGGCCAGCTACTTGGAGGACCGGACGGACCTCCTCGTAGACAAGACGGGCCGACTCCGGCGGTTTGACGTCGAGTCCGGTGTTCCACAGGGTTCAGTCTTAGGACCTCTCCTGTGGAACATCGGATTCGATTGGCTCCTGCGGGGCACCCTCCTCCGTGGCACGAGTGTCATCTGCTATGCGGATGACACTCTTCTCACTGCCCGGGGGACAACCTTCAGGGAAGCGGCCATGTTGGCCTCAGCGGGTGGAACCTTGGTGGCGGGAAGGATCCGCCGCCTAGGTCTGAAAGTGGCGCTGCACAAGACCGAGGCCGTGTTCTTCCACGGACCTGGGCCTCGGCACCGCACGCCACCTGACGCCCACATCGTCGTAGAGGGCGTCAGGATTAAAGTGAAGGCCCAGATGAAATATCTGGGCCTTATACTTGACAGCAGATGGCACTTTGGCCCGCACTTCAGCGGGCTGTCTTCACGCCTGCTCAGAGCCGCGGACGCCCTCTCGTGGCTGCTCCCCAATCTGGCCGGGCCCGGCGCGCGATGCCGGCGACTATACGCTGGCATCCTGAAGAGTATGGCCCTTTACGGGGCACCGATCTGGGCGGACTCCCTCCAAAGGAGAGAGAACGCCACCGCCATCCGTGCGCCCCAAAGGGCCATTGCACTGCGGGTGGCGCGGGCCTACCGCTCGGTAAGCTTCGGGGCGGCGTGCGCTCTGGCTGGCACCCCTCCTTGGGAACTCGAGGCGTGGGTGCTCGCCAGAGTGTACGAGTGGACGGCGAGGCGGCGGGCGCTAGGAGAGCGCCCAGCCGTGGAAGAGCGGGAGGCCGTTCGGCGCGAGGCGAGGGACGCAATCCTCCATCACTGGAGGGAAGACCTCGCCAACGCGACATTTGGCCGCCGGACGCTTGACGCGCTCGGTCCAGTCCTGCAAGACTGGATCGAGCGGTCGCATGGTTTCCTCTCGTTCCGGCTGGTGCAGGTGCTATCTGGGCACGGCTGCTTCGGATCGTACCTGCACCGGATCGGGAGGGAGGAGAACCCATCGTGCCACGGGCATCTCTCCTTTCGACTGGTACAGGTTCTTTCGGGGCATGGATGCTTTGGGAGATACCTCTGCCATGTCGCAAGGAGAGAACCAACAACGGTATGCCACGACTGTGGCTGCACAGAAGATACAGCACAGCACGTTTTGCAAGAGTGCTCGCAGTGGGCTGACCAGCGGTCCGCGCTAGTTGCAGTGGTGGGAAGCGATCTATCGCTGCAGGCCGTGGTCCAATCAATGGTCAGCAGCGAAAAATCGTGGAAGGCAGTGACCTCTTTCTGTGAAACAGTAATGTCACAGAAAGAAGCGGCAGAGCGGATAAGAGAAGATGATCCCCTCTCCCAACCCAATCGCCGAAAGAGAGTCGGGAGAAGAAGACGAGCCTATGCTCGACTGTTTCCCCCATAACGAAGGCCTCCAGGCGTCGGAGACGAGGAAATCCGACGTCCATATGGAATAAGGTCCTCGAGGCTGGACGACGTGTGTTATGTTCCCACACGGCGTCACTATTACGGGTAGGAAACAACAGAAGGAGGAGCTCTATATTGAGCAACCGCTGCGGAAGTCGCGGAGGTGTGCATTTGCGTTCCCGTAACTTTGCCACAAAGCGGAAAGAAGGAACATCCCAGGGGTTTTAGTTGGTAAGAGTCCAACATAACCACACTGTCTCCCCGTGACAGTGTGGTATCCATGAGGATTTCCCCTGGGTCAAAAAAAAAAAAAAAAGGTTAGGTTAGGTTAGGTTAGGTTAGGTTAGGTTAGGTTAGGTTAGGTTAGGTTAGGTTAGGTTAGGTTAGGTTAGGTTAGGTTAGGTTAGGTTAGGTTAGGTTAGGTTAGGTTAGGTTAGGTTAGGTTAGGTTAGGTTAGGTTAGGTTAGGTTAGGTTAGGTTAGGTTAGGTTAGGTTAGGTTAGGTTGGGGTGCTAGGTCAGGTAACCTCCACGAGCGCCCAGCCCATTGTCAATCCTCTTGAATCCGTTCGGGGGGATGGGCAATGGGTCTGGGACGGTGCACCCTGGGCATCGGATAACAACTTTTCTTAGGAATTCTTGTTGACTGATGGCCAATAACCTGACACGCGGATGGGGCCGTTTGGGCTAGACCATCTCGCGCGGAGCGCTCTCCACGTATTCCCCTCTGCTGGACAGAGGGTGCGTTGGACGAGTGATGGAGGGGGGAGCGGCACAATCGTGCTGCTCGGGACGAACTGAACGCCAGTTCGTCTGTTGCCGTAGACTCGATTAGCACTTCAACGACCTCAGCAGGGCGTGGCTGGGGTATGTTGTGTTTAATCGAGAGCGGAGGGCTTGCCTTAATTGGCCGGCCTGCGACAGGGAAATGTCTATAAAACCCGACAAGGAAAAGTCGTAAATACCCTGTGAATACCGGGCGACCTTCACAGTATATAGCCTTATCCAGGTGCAGGGGGCACCGCCTGGACGGACCGTTTATCCGCCATACTCGTGGGAATCCCAACAAGATGTTTAAAAAAACGGGGTTTATGGGGGGAGAAAATAATCGCGATAATCGCGAAGGAACACCATCCTTGGCAATGGATCTAGCGTTGAGCCGCTCGTCAGACGCTGATTCATCAGTCACGGTAGAAGATGGGGAGAAGGGCTCCAGAAGGAGCTCAAGCTCCGTGAAGCGTGGTCACGGGCTTCGAAGAACTGGAACGCTTTCCGAAACTTCAAGCTCGAGCGCGGAGGATGCGCCTCCTAAGGCGCCCTCTAAAAGAGGAAGAGGCCGACCGCCTACCACTGGGCAGTATGTGGGCCTGGCCAAGGCAAAAAGCCAGTTTCTCAAGCTCCAACGGGAGGAACTTGAGATTCAAGCCGAAAGAGAGGTAATGGAGGAGGCCTCCAAAATGCGAGAGACACGAGCAGCTGCAAAAAAAGCGCAGGCTGCAGGGGTGTGTTCGGAGAATGCTGAGGGGACAACAGCAGCCGATATCAGCCGTCAGGTGGAAGCAGTGGTAGCAACTATCACCAAGGTTGCTTCACACTCGAAGCATCTGAAGGGCACGTTTGTACGGGCCCTAAAGGACTCTGCTGCCACAGTCCGGGACCTGTTGTCTGAATTAGCAGGTCGCACGGCCTCGGAAGAATGTGCTTTCCTCCAGGCTGAGAATGTACGGCTGCGGAACGAGATGGCTGAGCTCCGCAAAGAAGTCGCGGACTTACGGCTGGACATGGAGAGAAGGGCTATTTTGTCATGCTCACCCTGCCAGCCGCCGCCTGTTTCGCCCGCTCACAGAGGCGATAGTGAGGAGGTTCAACCTGTTCCCACACCTGTTGCATCGGGTAAGTCACCCGTCCTGACGGTACGATCGGTTGAAAATGATATGGACATGGGAGAGTTTCCTCCCCTACCACCTCTCGTAGGTAGGAAGATCTTAAGAGCGGCCAGTCGGACTCCACGTGATCTGGAGGAACTCAATGCCCACATCATGAGGGCAGTGGGCCCTATGATCTCTGCCCGATTTGAGGCCCTTGAGAGCAGGCTACCACCAGAGCCACGTATGAGACCTCCACTAGCAGCGGATCGACAGGCTTCTGCCACCACTACTACTTCATCTGCCGGCCAAACTCAAAAGAGGAAGAAGAAGGCGAAGAAATCTGTTGCACATACACAGTCTTCTGGTCCTTCTCCTCATACTACACAAACCACAGAGGGGACGTGGTCCAAGGTAGTTGGGAGAAAGAAGAAGAAGAAGCAAAATAATGTGGATTCTTCAACCCGCGGATCGGCTCAACAGAAGGCTAAAAAACCAGTGGCTAATACACCAGCGAAAAAACCTGTTGCTGCTAAGCCGGTAAAAGTGGTTCCGCCCCGCTCGACAGCAGTCATTTTAACGCTGCAGCCTGCGGCGGCTGAAAAAGGAGAAACCTATGCGTCTCTGATATCCAGGGCAAAGGCGAGCATAAAGCTCCCTGACCTGGGTATCACAAACGTAAGGATAAAACAGACGGTAACGGGTGCCCGCATGCTAGAAGTGGCTGGAGCTACAAGCGGGGATAAGGCTGACTCTCTGGCTGTAAAGCTGAGAGAGGTTCTGGGAGAAGCTGCCCTGGTTACGCGACCGAAAAAATGCGCAGAATTGCGCATCTCTGGCCTCGATGACTCCGTCCTTAGAGTCGAAGTCGTCGATGCAGTCGCCGAAAAGGGGGGCTGTGCAAGGGAAGATGTCCAGGCCGGAACCATTCGGTCAAGTCCTTTAGGAGATGGCACTATTTGGGTGAAATGTCCAGCGGCTGCTGCCAAAAAACTAGCGGCAGAAGGACGTCTGCTTGTCGGATGGGTCCCGGCTAAAGTGAAAGTGCTAGAGCCGAGGCCCATGCGGTGCTACAGGTGCCTAGAAGTGGGTCACACAAGGCCGATGTGCACATCAGCTGTCGACCGCAGCAATATGTGCTACCGCTGTGGACAGGATGGACACAAAGCCGATATATGTACGGAAGCGGCCCGATGCGGATTGTGTGCTGCCGCCAATCGTTCTGCGGATCATGTGGTGGGGTCTAAAGCCTGCAGTCCCACCTCTTTGAAAGGGAAGGGCAGGGGTAAAAAATCAGCCGTCAAGACCCCGGCTGATAATGCCCCACCAAAACTGACTCCGGTGCAGGTAACGCCAGTGGAGCAGGAGGCGATGATTATATTCTAGTCATAAATGGACGGTACGACCCATCGCCTCCTCCAAGCGAATTTAAACCACTGCCCAGCTGCTCAGGATCTTTTCCTGCAGAGTATGGCGCAGTGGTCAATCGAGTTGGCAGTAGCTTCCGAGCCCTACCTTGTTCCTGCTCGGGACAACTGGATAGGAGATCGAGCTGGTTTAGCGGCCATCACCATAGCGGCGGGCGCAGACGTTCCACCCCTTGTGGAAAAACTAAAAGGGAATGGATACGTTGCGGCCCTGTGGAGAGGTGTGATTGTTGTGGGGGCGTACTTTTCCCCCAACAGGTCTCTCGAGGCTTTCGAGGCTTACTTGGAGGATTTGGGGGCTGCAATAAGGCGGCTACTTCCTCATCCGCTGTTGGTGATGGGGGACCTCAATGGCAAATCTACTGCTTGGGGTGCCCCCAGCACCGAATCCAAGGGCAGAGCCCTAGAGGAGTGGGCACTGGCGATCGGCCTCTGTGTGGCAAACAGGGGCTCGGTCAACACATGCGTGAGACGACAGGGGGGGTCTATAGTAGACGTAACGTTTGCTACCCCTGACGTGGCACGCATCATCCGAGACTGGAGGGTGATTGTTGTAGAGGAGACGTTATCGGATCACCGTTATATTCGATTCGATGTCTCCTCTCCAACACCACCAACTACTCCAAGGAGAGACTGCCCGTCTTCGCCCAGATGGGCTCTGAGGCGCCTTGACAGAGAGGCTTTGGCAGAAGCTGCCATGGTGAAGGCTTGGTTGCCGGCAACAGAGCCTGTGGAGGTTGAGGTTGAGGTGGAATGGTTTCGGGTGGCTATGACACATATCAGTGACATGGCCATGCCCCGAATCAAACCTCGGCCTCCAAGACGGCAAGTGTACTGGTGGTCTCCACACATTGCGGAACTACGCGCAAATTGCGTGTCAGTGAGACGCCAGTACACAAGGGCCAACAGACATCTGCGGCAACCTGGAGCGGACCAGACTGCGGCGGACCAGCTGTACGAGGCCTACAACGAGGCGAAGAAGGCTCTGCAGCTGGCTATCGTTCAAGCCAAAGCTGACTCGTGGAGGCAACTCCTGGAGACCCTAGACAATGACCCGTGGGGGCGCCCTTATAGGTTGGTACGCGGTAAGCTCCGCGGATGGGCCCCTCCGCTGACTCAGAGTCTTGAACCTCGGCTACTGGAGGAGGTGGTGTGTACCCTGTTCCCAAATAGGGTTGAGCACAACCCTCCAGTAATGGCACCTCCCCGAAACACGGAGGTAGACGCCCTAGCCGAAGTTCCTCCCATTGAGCAGAAAGAGCTGGACGTGGCCGTTCGTAGGCTCCGGGCAAAGAACACTGCTCCGGGGCCGGATGGAATCCATGGCCGCGTCCTAGCTTTAGCTATAGAGGCTTTAGGGGAGAGGATCAAGCGACTATACATGGCTTGCCTTCAATGTGGTCGGTTTCCATCTCCTTGGAAGACGGGCAGGCTAGTACTGTTGAAGAAGGAAGGGCGTCCTGCAGAGTCTCCTTCTGCCTACCGCCCAATCGTGCTTCTGGATGAGGTGGGCAAACTTTTTGAGCGAATAATCGCAACTCGCCTCACCACGCACCTACGCGACGTGGGCCCAGACCTGTCGGAGAGACAGTTCGGCTTCCGCATGGGACGGTCGACCATTGACGCGATCCGTCGTGTCAAGTCCTTTGCGGAAGAGGAGGTATCCAGGGGTGGAGTGGTATTGGCGGTGTCATTAGACATTGCCAATGCTTTCAACTCCCTTCCCTGGAGCTGTATTAGGGAGGCCCTGAAGTATCATGATGTGCCTCCCTACCTAAGCCGAATTGTCGCAGACTATCTGGACGACAGGTACGTTGCGTACCCTGGGCAGAGGGAGGATCTGCGGCACGTAATGAAGTGCGGTGTTCCACAGGGGTCGGTTCTTGGTCCTCTCCTGTGGAACATCGGCTATGACTGGGTGCTACGAGGTGCTCTCCTCCCGGGCCTTAACCTAGTCTGCTATGCAGATGACACCCTGGTTATGGCCCGGGGGAACAGCCACAGAGAGGCTGCCCGACTAGCGACTGCGGGAGTGGCCCAAGTGGTCAGTAGAATGAGAATGTTGGGGCTCGAGGTGGCCCTACACAAATCCGAGGCCCTTGTTTTTCACGGGCCAAGGAATGGACCGCCTCCGAGTTTCCACATCGTCGTTGGTGGTGTCCGTATCGAGGTCGGGTCTCACATGAAATATCTGGGACTCGTCCTCGATAGCAGATGGAACTTTCGGGAGCATTTTTCCCGTCTGTCCCCCAAGCTCATTAAGGCAGCATCTGCACTGTCGGGGCTGCAGCCGAACCTGGGTGGACCGAGAGGTGCAAGTCGCCGCCTATACATGGGGGTGGTGCGGTCCATGGCTCTTTATGGAGCCCCCATCTGGTCTGAGACCCTAAAGGCCCAAAACATAGCACTCTTGCGGACACCGCAAAGAGTGCTGGCCATTAGAGTGATCAGAGGGTACCGCACCATCTCCTTTGAGGCGGCATGCGTCCTGGCGGGGTCCCCTCCGTGGGATTTGGAGGCAGAGGTTCAAGCCACCATCTATGAATGGCGCTTGGACCTCCAGAGCCGGGGAGAAAATCCCCCGCCAAGGGAGGTGGATGCGCGGAGATCCGAAGCTTGGCGCGTCCTGATGGAGAAGTGGGAGGAGAGGCTGGCCCAACCCACGGCCGGCCACTGGACCGTCCAGGCTGTTCGGCCAGTCCTCGAAGACTGGACGAGCAGGCAGCACGGATGCCTCTCCTTCCGGCTGACGCAGGTGCTTTCCGGACACGGATGCTTCGGAAAGTACCTGTGTCGCATAGCCGGAAGGGAGCAGACAGAGGCGTGCCACCACTGCAGTGGCTGCGACGAGGACACTGCGCAGCATACCTTACAGGTATGCCCAGCATGGGCGGAGCCGCGCAGTGTTCTCGTCACTGCGGTAGGTCCCGATCTCTCGTTGCCGACCCTGGTGCAAGCCATGGTCGGCTCCAAGACGTCGTGGCAGGCGGTGCAAACCTTCTGCGAAACCGTTCTATCGCAGAAGGAAGCGGCGGAGCGAGAGAGAGAGGCTGAACCCGACGCTCCCTCGATCCGCCGCCGACGCACAGGACGCAGGAGGCGAGCCGAAGCTCGCCTCATGCCTCCCTAACAGAGGCCTCTGGTGGCGGTCACAGGGGCGACCGTCACCACAGAAAGAGGCCCCGAGACCGGAGAACGTGCAATGTGTTCCTGCACGTTCTACCGAGGTGGCACACGGAGGTCCTAGCAGACCTCCAGGAGATGGGGCCCGCTAGCTAGCTGGGAGGCCGGCGCCGGCGGGGTCACAGAAGAATGCTAACGCGATACCTGTGACCCCGCCCCCATGGCGAGAAGAGGAACACCTTGGGGTTTTAGTCGGTTCGAGTCCGACATAACCCTCCTGCTGCCCCTGCGGCGGGAGGGTATGCGTAATGCATTTCCCCACGTAAAAAAAAAAAAAAAAAAAAAAAAAAAAAAAAAAAAAGGTTAGGTTAGGTTAGGTTAGGTTAGGTTAGGTTAGGTTAGGTTAGGTTAGGTTAGGTTAGGTTAGGTTAGGTTAGGTTAGGTTAGGTTAGGTTAGGTTAGGTTAGGTTAGGTTAGGTTAGGTTAGGTTAGGTTAGGTTAGGTTAGGTTAGGTTAGGTTAGGTTAGGTTAGGTTAGGTTAGGTTAGGTTAGGTTAGGTTAGGTTAGGTTAGGTTAGGTTAGGTTAGGTTAGGTTAGGTTAGGTTAGGTTAGGTTAGGTTAGGTTAGGTTAGGTTAGGTTAGGTTAGGTTAGGTTAGGTTAGGTTAGGTTAGGTTAGGTTAGGTTAGGTTAGGTTAGGTTAGGTTAGGTTAGGTTAGGTTAGGTTAGGTTAGGTTAGGTTAGGTTAGGTTAGGTTAGGTTAGGTTAGGTTAGGTTAGGTTAGGTTAGGTTAGGTTAGGTTAGGTTAGGTTAGGTTAGGTTAGGTTAGGTTAGGTTAGGTTAGGTTAGGTTAGGTTAGGTTAGGTTAGGTTAGGTTAGGTTAGGTTAGGTTAGGTTAGGTTAGGTTAGGTTAGGTTAGGTTAGGTTAGGTTAGGTTAGGTTAGGTTAGGTTAGGTTAGGTTAGGTTAGGTTAGGTTAGGTTAGGTTAGGTTAGGTTAGGTTAGGTTAGGTTAGGTTAGGTTAGGTTAGGTTAGGTTAGGTTAGGTTAGGTTAGGTTAGGTTAGGTTAGGTTAGGTTAGGTTAGGTTAGGTTAGGTTAGGTTAGGTTAGGTTAGGTTAGGTTAGGTTAGGTTAGGTTAGGTTAGGTTAGGTTAGGTTAGGTTAGGTTAGGTTAGGTTAGGTTAGGTTAGGTTAGGTTAGGTTAGGTTAGGTTAGGTTAGGTTAGGTTAGGTTAGGTTAGGTTAGGTTAGGTTAGGTTAGGTTAGGTTAGGTTAGGTTAGGTTAGGTTAGGTTAGGTTAGGTTAGGTTAGGTTAGGTTAGGTTAGGTTAGGTTAGGTTAGGTTAGGTTAGGTTAGGTTAGGTTAGGTTAGGTTAGGTTAGGTTAGGTTAGGTTAGGTTAGGTTAGGTTAGGTTAGGTTAGGTTAGGTTAGGTTAGGTTAGGTTAGGTTAGGTTAGGTTAGGTTAGGTTAGGTTAGGTTAGGTTAGGTTAGGTTAGGTTAGGTTAGGTTAGGTTAGGTTAGGTTAGGTTAGGTTAGGTTAGGTTAGGTTAGGTTAGGTTAGGTTAGGTTAGGTTAGGTTAGGTTAGGTTAGGTTAGGTTAGGTTAGGTTAGGTTAGGTTAGGTTAGGTTAGGTTAGGTTAGGTTAGGTTAGGTTAGGTTAGGTTAGGTTAGGTTAGGTTAGGTTAGGTTAGGTTAGGTTAGGTTAGGTTAGGTTAGGTTAGGTTAGGTTAGGTTAGGTTAGGTTAGGTTAGGTTAGGTTAGGTTAGGTTAGGTTAGGTTAGGTTAGGTTAGGTTAGGTTAGGTTAGGTTAGGTTAGGTTAGGTTAGGTTAGGTTAGGTTAGGTTAGGTTAGGTTAGGTTAGGTTAGGTTAGGTTAGGTTAGGTTAGGTTAGGTTAGGTTAGGTTAGGTTAGGTTAGGTTAGGTTAGGTTAGGTTAGGTTAGGTTAGGTTAGGTTAGGTTAGGTTAGGTTAGGTTAGGTTAGGTTAGGTTAGGTTAGGTTAGGTTAGGTTAGGTTAGGTTAGGTTAGGTTAGGTTAGGTTAGGTTAGGTTAGGTTAGGTTAGGTTAGGTTAGGTTAGGTTAGGTTAGGTTAGGTTAGGTTAGGTTAGGTTAGGTTAGGTTAGGTTAGGTTAGGTTAGGTTAGGTTAGGTTAGGTTAGGTTAGGTTAGGTTAGGTTAGGTTAGGTTAGGTTAGGTTAGGTTAGGTTAGGTTAGGTTAGGTTAGGTTAGGTTAGGTTAGGTTAGGTTAGGTTAGGTTAGGTTAGGTTAGGTTAGGTTAGGTTAGGTTAGGTTAGGTTAGGTTAGGTTAGGTTAGGTTAGGTTAGGTTAGGTTAGGTTAGGTTAGGTTAGGTTAGGTTAGGTTAGGTTAGGTTAGGTTAGGTTAGGTTAGGTTAGGTTAGGTTAGGTTAGGTTAGGTTAGGTTAGGTTAGGTTAGGTTAGGTTAGGTTAGGTTAGGTTAGGTTAGGTTAGGTTAGGTTAGGTTAGGTTAGGTTAGGTTAGGTTAGGTTAGGTTAGGTTAGGTTAGGTTAGGTTAGGTTAGGTTAGGTTAGGTTAGGTTAGGTTAGGTTAGGTTAGGTTAGGTTAGGTTAGGTTAGGTTAGGTTAGGTTAGGTTAGGTTAGGTTAGGTTAGGTTAGGTTAGGTTAGGTTAGGTTAGGTTAGGTTAGGTTAGGTTAGGTTAGGTTAGGTTAGGTTAGGTTAGGTTAGGTTAGGTTAGGTTAGGTTAGGTTAGGTTAGGTTAGTTAGGTTAGGTTAGGTTAGGTTAGGTTAGGTTAGGTTAGGTTAGGTTAGGTTAGGTTAGGTTAGGTTAGGTTATAGGGTCTCGCGTCGGTAGATCTTCTTCAAATTTTGTATGTAGGGGTTTGAGAAGATGCTCTTTAAGATAGACCCCTTCCTTTGGGGTCTATCGGTTTTTTTTCGGGTACCTCCCATACAATTTTTTTTTTTTTTGTAGTTTTTTAAAAATAACATTTTTATTTTTTCACTGATATTCTTCGTATTCATACTGACAAAAAGGTATTGCAATTCCTCGTCGATTGATATATTGTTTTTGTAATATGGATAATAAATAAAGATTTTAGACCCGGGTTAGATTCAAAAAATGTGCATCAAATTTTTTAAAAAATCTTATTGCTCAGTTAACTGTGGGGCAAGTGGAGAAAGTCTTATGTACCCGTATTTCTTGAATTATAGGCTATAATTTTAGGTCAAGAATAAAAGTACGGTCAGTAGAAAAATTCGTGAGAAATTTTGAAAACTTGACTTTTTTTACAACTTTTGTATGAAAAAAAAAAATAAATGTATGGAATTAATGTCACTAGTTTTTTATTTTGATAAAGAATCACTTTTTATTGATATTCACATTTTTAATTTTTAAAATCGTTTAATTTTTAGAAACAAAATCATAAAAAAACTATTTTTTTTGTGAGTTAGTAATTGTAATATACTTATACATTCGTTGTGAGTACGTGGTTTTGAAATATTGTATTTCATAGACCTTTAGTCTATATTACAATTTATTTTGTTTTTGTGCTTCTACTATTCTTATTTTAATATCTTTTGTTCTAATATGGAAAAAAAGTCGATAACACAGTAAATTAATTGATGTATATATCTCTTTTTTGAGATGCTAGTGGAACGAGAATGATATCGTCGTATTCCTTTTTTTGTATGGAATGATCTTAAGCAAAACCAATGGTACGGTCAGTAGAAAAATATTGAGAAATTTTGAAAAATCCTTTTTTTTTGTAACTTTTGAATGAAAAAATATAAAAAATGTATGAAATGAATGTCACTTCCTAGTTTAAGTAGATAAAGAATAGAATTTTATTGATATCTGCATTTTTAATTTTTGAAATCGTGTAATTTTTAGTACCAAAATTTAAAAAAATAATTTTTTTAGTGTGTTAGTAAACATGATATACTTACAAATTCATTGTGAGTACGTTGTTTTAAAACCTTGTATTTCATAGATTTTTAGTCTGTTTTACAGTTTACTTCTGTTTTATGCTTCTATTATTGTTATTTTTATATCTTTTACATCTTTGAATTTGTGAGTAATATCGATAACACATTAAATTTATCGATCTATATATCTCTTTTTTGAGATGCTAGTGGAACGAGAATGATATCGTCGTATTTCTTTTGTTGTATGGAATGCTCTTAAGCAAAACCAATGGTACGGTCAGTAGAAAAATATTGAGAAATTTTGAAAAATCCTTTTTTTTGTAACTTTTGAATGAAAAAATATAAAAAATGTATGAAATGAATGATACTTCCTAGTTTAAGTAGATAAAGAATAAAATTTTATTGATATCTGCATTTTTAATTTTTGAAATCGTGTAATTTTTAGTACCAAAATTTAAAAAAATACATTTTTTTAGTGTGTTAGTAAACGTGATATACTTACAAATTCATTGTGAGTACGTTGTTTAAAACCTTGTATTTCATAGATTTTTAGTCTGTTTTACAGTTTACTTCTGTTTTATGCTTCTATTATTGTTATTTTTATATCTTTTACATCTTTGAATTTGTGAGTAATATCGATAATACAGTAAATTTATCGATCTAAATATCTCTTTTTTGAGATGCTAGTGGAACGAGAATGATATCGTCGTATTTCTTTTGTTGTATGGAATGCTCTTAAGCAAAACCAATGGTACGGTCAGTAGAAAAATATTGAGAAATTTTGAAAAATCCTTTTTTTTGTAACTTTTGAATGAAAAAATATAAAAAATGTATGAAATGAATGATACTTCCTAGTTTAAGTAGATAAAGAATAAAATTTTATTGATATCTGCATTTTTAATTTTTGAAATCGTGTAATTTTTAGTACCAAAATTTAAAAAAATACATTTTTTTAGTGTGTTAGTAAACGTGATATACTTACAAATTCATTGTGAGTACGTTGTTTTAAAACCTTGTATTTCATAGATTTTTAGTCTGTTTTACAGTTTACTTCTGTTTTATGCTTCTATTATTGTTATTTTTATATCTTTTACATCTTTGAATTTGTGAGTAATATCGATAATACAGTAAATTTATCGATCTAAATATCTCTTTTTTGAGATGCTACTGGAACGAGAATGATATCGTCGTATTTCTTTTGTTGTATGGAATGCTCTTAAGCAAAACCAATGGTACGGTCAGTAGAAAAATATTGAGAAATTTTAAAAAATCCTTTTTTTTTTGTAACTTTTGAATGAAAAAAAATAAAAAATGTATGAAATGAATGTCACTTCCTAGTTAATGTAGATAAAGAATAACATTTTATTGATATCTGCATTTTTAATTTTTGAAATTGTGTAATTTTTAGTGCCAAAATTTTAAAAAAATACATTTTTTTAGTGTGTTAGTAAACGTGATATACTCACAAATTCATTGTGAGTACGTTGTTTTAAAACTTTGTATTTCATAGATTTTTAGTCTGTTTTACAGTTTACTTCTGTTTTATGCTTCTATTATTGTTATTTTTATATCTTTTACATCTTTAAATTTGTGAGTAATATCGATAACATAGTAAATTAATTGATGTATATATCTCTTTTTTGAGATGCTAGTGGAACGAGAATGATATCGTCGTATTCCTTTTTTTGTATGGAATGATCTTAAGCAAAACCAATGGTACGGTCAGTAGAAAAATATTGAGAAATTTTGAAAAATCCTTTTTTTTTGTAACTTTTGAATGAAAAAAAATAAAAAATATATGAAATGAATGTCACTTCCTAGTTTAAGTAGATAAAGAATAAAATATTATTGATATCTGCATTTTTAATTTTTGAAATCGTGTAATTTTTAGTACCAAAATTTAAAAAAATACATTTTTTTAGTGTGTTAGTAAACGTGATATACTTACAAATTCATTGTGAGTACGTTGTTTTAAAACCTTGTATTTCATAGATTTTTAGTCTGTTTTACAGTTTACTTCTGTTTTATGCTTCTATTATTGTTTTTTTTATATCTTTTACATCTTTGAATTTGTGAGTAATATCGATACTACAGTAAATTTATCGATCTATATATCTCTTTTTTGAGATGCTACTGGAACGAGAATGATATCGTCGTATTTCTTTTGTTGTATGGAATGCTCTTAAGCAAAACCAATGGTACGGTCAGTAGAAAAATATTCAGAAATTTTGAAAAATCCTTTTTTTTTGCAACTTTTGTATGAAAAAAAATAAAAAATGTATGAAATGAATGTCACTACCTAGTTTATGTAGATAAAGAATAAAATTTTATTGATATACGCATTTCTAATTTTTGAAATCGTGTAATTTTTAGTACCAAAATTTTAAAAGAAACTTATTTTTTGTGTAATAATAATAATAAACGCTACACACTCAAAGGCCCACACTAAGGTTTTCCCTTGTGTCGTGGGTCCCTCGGAACACACATAAAGACAAACACAAACACCCATGACCCGAGAACAAACATCTGCTTTTTACACAAATGTTAGGTTAGGTTAGGTTAGGTTAGGTTAGGTTAGGTTAGGTTAGGTTAGGTTAGGTTAGGTTAGGTTAGGTTAGGTTAGGTTAGGTTAGGTTAGGTTAGGTTAGGTTAGGTTAGGTTAGGTTAGGTTAGGTTAGGTTAGGTTTTTTTTTTTTTTTTTTTTTTTTCTTAAATTTAAATAATACACCACGGACTGAGTGTCCGTGCCTTTTTTAGAGCTATATTAATATTTGATTAATTGTTTTTTTTTCTTTTCTTAACGGTTACTTATGACTACTTAATACTAGTCCATCCCTGTAATAATATATAATTTTTTTTTTATTTTTTTTTTTTTTATTATTATTTTTTTTTTCTATATTAATGGCATGCCTTATATGCTAATGTTAGTAATACATTACTTAGTTTTATTTGTTGACATATTCGGCGAAGGCGGCTGCTTTTCCTGAGCTATCCGTTTAGCTTTTTCGCCAATATTTCCACAATCGCTGCGTCTCGGTGGTGCATGGCCATTTTCAAGTTATACTCTATTATATTGTGAGAGGAAGCAGCCGTTGCCTTCGTCATGAACTTTCCGATTGCGTCTCCACTGTCGTCTGTGTAGTAGACGCAATCTTCCCTGTGACGAGACACGGCCACAACGGCATGTTGAACACTGTCGTGCAATTTAGTTCTCTCCCTTTTTGGTCTTATAATGACTACGTGGTCATATGTGAGTCCCTGAGCTTCATGTACGGTGAGAATTCTAGATCCTTCGCCGCTTCCGTACCCTTGGCTAGATAGGTCTTCCTTTTCCACCTGTGTGTGGACCAGGTACAGTGTCCCCGGGTTCTTGGGTGGAATATTCGAACCCGTGTACCTCACTAAGTTTAGCGAGTTTGTTTGGGGTCTTGCGGAGTAGATTCCGTCGTAAACTTCACTCAGGGCATATGCCACGTCTAGGGGATTTCTGTAGGTGCACAACAATTGCCTGGTTATACCTGCAAGAGCAGTGGGCCTGTGGTATCTCATCTCAAATAAGTTTCCACGGTCTATGAAGGGCAGCTGGTTAACATCCCCGACGAGGACGATCTCGCTCGCTCCCGTTAATTGTGTTGCCATCACTAACGAGCCGAAATGGTTCATAAGTGCCTCATCTATTATAAGGCGTTTACACTTATCTTTTGTACCATTTACCAGAAGGGAAGCTATGGTTCGGACCTTCTTGTTTGCCTTAGATCCCAACCTTCTCTCGAGCTTCTCCCTGAGGTCTTTAGCTGCCTCGGTGGTGGTTGTCGCGATGATGTCGTCCTCCTCGTTGAAGTTTGCCACTACCCATGTTGACTTGCCGCACCCTGGGACCCCATTTATCCATTCAATTTGTGGCACCATCCATGCCTCTGAGGACTTTTCGGTTCCTGTAGGTCCTTCGATGGTTTCTACCATTTTGAGTATTTGGTCGTCGAGCATCACTTTCGTGCATTTAGCTACCACGACGATGGGGTCCTGCGATGTTATTTTGAAGTAAGGTGCTCTGGCTTCCTTTTGTTCCTCGTCTCGCGGCACGAAGCCCTCAGATTCACTGAATGCTGCCATATATGGTCCTTTTAGGTTACCTCTGAGGACTTCCATTGTGTTGTTGTTGTATATGGCAGCTTCCGCTTCCTTCAGCTGTACTTCGAGGAGTCCGGTGTTTCCTCTACGGAAGGATTCCATGATCTTCCTACAGGTCTCGTGGTGCACCTGCCTTGACGCCTTTGTAACACCCACGAATTCATGGAAGGCATTAATCCAGTGATCCCTGGGGCTCTCCGCTGGTTTGGTTGTTGGAGGAGTTATTTGGCCCATATCCGCTCTTGTTCTTTTTCTCCCTGATTCTGCCGGCTTTTCTGGTGGCAACTTGAATTTATTGAACTCCCGTATCGCAGCGGCCTGTCTTTCTCCGGCGACTAACTGTCTTGGTATTCTAGGAACACCTTGCACTGCCGTAGATATTGCTTTGAATAGAGAGCTCAGTTTGCCTGCCGAATCTGGACTCTTTAGTGGTGCTTTGTCTCCCTTATTTCTTTCCTCTCTTTCTTTGTCCACCATGATTTGGAGCTTCTCCGACCCATTCGGCTTAGTGTGAGATGTTTGTTGCTCTGAGCACTTCTCGGGTTTTTGTCTATCATTATGTATGTGTACAGAGGGGTATAGAAAGTTGAGATCCTCCCCTCTGTTCTCATACACAACTACCTCGTGCTTCGCTGAAGCTTGTAGACATCCCACTAGGTCTGCAACTGTACCTCTGTCATACTCTATAGCCATAGCATCTACACTGATCTTACGTGGGGTTTGTATAGCTTGATTTTCTCCTAGCTTGATTAGAAATTCACAAGCTTGGGAGTAAGGAGAGTTCACTTCTCGCTTGAATATCAGAACCGTTTTATTTTGGGTTCTCAGTATTCTGCAGCGGGTTCCTTCTATCACTCTGACTGGAAGGGCGTTGAAGGTACTCTTTTTCATGGTGGCTTTCCGCGAGTCTTTATTTGTTAGAGAGGCTAGGCCCGTAGAAATTGTGATTCTGGATCTTGCTGATACATTGCAGAATCCGATGCCTAGCCTTTCTGTATCACTGTCCATAAACAGAGCAATGCTTTTTACCCTGATTCCTGGCGTCGCCATCTCCGCAATTGCCATAATTCGGCTCATGGAGATGTGGTGAAGTAGTGGCGCATCCTGGACCTGGTTTTCAGCACTGTCTGGTATAATAGCTGAATTTGGGACCAGGTTCTCTGTTGAGATCGCACATCTTCCATCTTTGTCAGGTTAGGTTAGGTTAGGTTAGGTTAGGTTAGGTTAGGTTAGGTTAGGTTAGGTTAGGTTAGGTTAGGTTAGGTTAGGTTAGGTTAGGTTAGGTTAGGTTAGGTTAGGTTAGGTTAGGTTAGG
Organism: Aproaerema taeniolella; assembly: GCA_949987775.1. NCBI lineage: Eukaryota > Metazoa > Arthropoda > Insecta > Lepidoptera > Gelechiidae > Aproaerema > Aproaerema taeniolella. Next base: position 2,977 of record OX465242.1, on the reverse strand, counting down.
TTAGGTTAGGTTAGGTTAGGTTAGGTTAGGTTAGGTTAGGTTAGGTTAGGTTAGGTTAGGTTAGGTTAGGTTAGGTTAGGTTAGGTTAGGTTAGGTTAGGTTAGGTTAGGTTAGGTTAGGTTAGGTTAGGTTAGGTTAGGTTAGGTTAGGTTAGGTTAGGTTAGGTTAGGTTAGGTTAGGTTAGGTTAGGTTAGGTTAGGTTAGGTTAGGTTAGGTTAGGTTAGGTTAGGTTAGGTTAGGTTAGGTTAGGTTAGGTTAGGTTAGGTTAGGTTAGGTTAGGTTAGGTTAGGTTAGGTTAGGTTAGGTTAGGTTAGGTTAGGTTAGGTTAGGTTAGGTTAGGTTAGGTTAGGTTAGGTTAGGTTAGGTTAGGTTAGGTTAGGTTAGGTTAGGTTAGGTTAGGTTAGGTTAGGTTAGGTTAGGTTAGGTTAGGTTAGGTTAGGTTAGGTTAGGTTAGGTTAGGTTAGGTTAGGTTAGGTTAGGTTAGGTTAGGTTAGGTTAGGTTAGGTTAGGTTAGGTTAGGTTAGGTTAGGTTAGGTTAGGTTAGGTTAGGTTAGGTTAGGTTAGGTTAGGTTAGGTTAGGTTAGGTTAGGTTAGGTTAGGTTAGGTTAGGTTAGGTTAGGTTAGGTTAGGTTAGGTTAGGTTAGGTTAGGTTAGGTTAGGTTAGGTTAGGTTAGGTTAGGTTAGGTTAGGTTAGGTTAGGTTAGGTTAGGTTAGGTTAGGTTAGGTTAGGTTAGGTTAGGTTAGGTTAGGTTAGGTTAGGTTAGGTTAGGTTAGGTTAGGTTAGGTTAGGTTAGGTTAGGTTAGGTTAGGTTAGGTTAGGTTAGGTTAGGTTAGGTTAGGTTAGGTTAGGTTAGGTTAGGTTAGGTTAGGTTAGGTTAGGTTAGGTTAGGTTAGGTTAGGTTAGGTTAGGTTAGGTTAGGTTAGGTTAGGTTAGGTTAGGTTAGGTTAGGTTAGGTTAGGTTAGGTTAGGTTAGGTTAGGTTAGGTTAGGTTAGGTTAGGTTAGGTTAGGTTAGGTTAGGTTAGGTTAGGTTAGGTTAGGTTAGGTTAGGTTAGGTTAGGTTAGGTTAGGTTAGGTTAGGTTAGGTTAGGTTAGGTTAGGTTAGGTTAGGTTAGGTTAGGTTAGGTTAGGTTAGGTTAGGTTAGGTTAGGTTAGGTTAGGTTAGGTTAGGTTAGGTTAGGTTAGGTTAGGTTAGGTTAGGTTAGGTTAGGTTAGGTTAGGTTAGGTTAGGTTAGGTTAGGTTAGGTTAGGTTAGGTTAGGTTAGGTTAGGTTAGGTTAGGTTAGGTTAGGTTAGGTTAGGTTAGGTTAGGTTAGGTTAGGTTAGGTTAGGTTAGGTTAGGTTAGGTTAGGTTAGGTTAGGTTAGGTTAGGTTAGGTTAGGTTAGGTTAGGTTAGGTTAGGTTAGGTTAGGTTAGGTTAGGTTAGGTTAGGTTAGGTTAGGTTAGGTTAGGTTAGGTTAGGTTAGGTTAGGTTAGGTTAGGTTAGGTTAGGTTAGGTTAGGTTAGGTTAGGTTAGGTTAGGTTAGGTTAGGTTAGGTTAGGTTAGGTTAGGTTAGGTTAGGTTAGGTTAGGTTAGGTTAGGTTAGGTTAGGTTAGGTTAGGTTAGGTTAGGTTAGGTTAGGTTAGGTTAGGTTAGGTTAGGTTAGGTTAGGTTAGGTTAGGTTAGGTTAGGTTAGGTTAGGTTAGGTTAGGTTAGGTTAGGTTAGGTTAGGTTAGGTTAGGTTAGGTTAGGTTAGGTTAGGTTAGGTTAGGTTAGGTTAGGTTAGGTTAGGTTAGGTTAGGTTAGGTTAGGTTAGGTTAGGTTAGGTTAGGTTAGGTTAGGTTAGGTTAGGTTAGGTTAGGTTAGGTTAGGTTAGGTTAGGTTAGGTTAGGTTAGGTTAGGTTAGGTTAGGTTAGGTTAGGTTAGGTTAGGTTAGGTTAGGTTAGGTTAGGTTAGGTTAGGTTAGGTTAGGTTAGGTTAGGTTAGGTTAGGTTAGGTTAGGTTAGGTTAGGTTAGGTTAGGTTAGGTTAGGTTAGGTTAGGTTAGGTTAGGTTAGGTTAGGTTAGGTTAGGTTAGGTTAGGTTAGGTTAGGTTAGGTTAGGTTAGGTTAGGTTAGGTTAGGTTAGGTTAGGTTAGGTTAGGTTAGGTTAGGTTAGGTTAGGTTAGGTTAGGTTAGGTTAGGTTAGGTTAGGTTAGGTTAGGTTAGGTTAGGTTAGGTTAGGTTAGGTTAGGTTAGGTTAGGTTAGGTTAGGTTAGGTTAGGTTAGGTTAGGTTAGGTTAGGTTAGGTTAGGTTAGGTTAGGTTAGGTTAGGTTAGGTTAGGTTAGGTTAGGTTAGGTTAGGTTAGGTTAGGTTAGGTTAGGTTAGGTTAGGTTAGGTTAGGTTAGGTTAGGTTAGGTTAGGTTAGGTTAGGTTAGGTTAGGTTAGGTTAGGTTAGGTTAGGTTAGGTTAGGTTAGGTTAGGTTAGGTTAGGTTAGGTTAGGTTAGGTTAGGTTAGGTTAGGTTAGGTTAGGTTAGGTTAGGTTAGGTTAGGTTAGGTTAGGTTAGGTTAGGTTAGGTTAGGTTAGGTTAGGTTAGGTTAGGTTAGGTTAGGTTAGGTTAGGTTAGGTTAGGTTAGGTTAGGTTAGGTTAGGTTAGGTTAGGTTAGGTTAGGTTAGGTTAGGTTAGGTTAGGTTAGGTTAGGTTAGGTTAGGTTAGGTTAGGTTAGGTTAGGTTAGGTTAGGTTAGGTTAGGTTAGGTTAGGTTAGGTTAGGTTAGGTTAGGTTAGGTTAGGTTAGGTTAGGTTAGGTTAGGTTAGGTTAGGTTAGGTTAGGTTAGGTTAGGTTAGGTTAGGTTAGGTTAGGTTAGGTTAGGTTAGGTTAGGTTAGGTTAGGTTAGGTTAGGTTAGGTTAGGTTAGGTTAGGTTAGGTTAGGTTAGGTTAGGTTAGGTTAGGTTAGGTTAGGTTAGGTTAGGTTAGGTTAGGTTAGGTTAGGTTAGGTTAGGTTAGGTTAGGTTAGGTT